>JAKTXQ010000510.1:0-19583 GCA_030582995.1 Candida maltosa
CATAACAAAATGAAAAATTATAACCACTTTCTCTCTAAATGTACAGAAATTGCATGTTGATGATTTTCTTTTTTTGTTGTTGTTTTTTTTTAAAAGTTTTCCATTACCTTGTTATAGTTTACACTTGATTCATTATTATGAAACTTAACGGGAGGTAGCTTTGACTTTTTGGAAAGAACCTTTAGCTTGTTGTTTAGAAACAACAGAAGCACCGGAAGCAGCAGCTTTAGCTTTTTCAGCTTTTCTGGTAGCTTTAGCAGCTTTTTTAGCTTCTTTGTCTTTAGCCAATTTGGTGTCTCTGGCAGCTTTTCTGTCAGCTGGTTTTTGACTTCTTCTTTCTTTGATCAATTCTAAAGAAGCACCAACAATAGCTCTTTGGTGTTTAACGGTTTTTCTAGATCTCTTTTTAGCAGCTTCTTCAGAAATACCTTTTTTGTGGTGTCTTCTGTATAAAACAGTCCAGGAGATTCTTCTTGGGTTCTTTCTTTGGTGGAACAAAGAAGCAGATTTGGAGGATTGGAATCTGAAAATTTTAGAGTCACCTCTGACGAATAAAGTACCTCTACCTGGGTAGATTTTAGAACCTGAAAAGGAGTCAATTTCAATCTTCATTTTTCACTATAATAAGAAAGATAGTTAGTAAACGATATTCATAAAAAATGAAAAAGAATTGTAGACATAATATAAAAGATGTTGACTTTCAGTAGTTGTAAAGAAAATTTTTTTTGATTGTCCCCGTTTGTATACGTTAATGATGTGTTGACTATCTCTCTTTGCTTCCAAATAATTAAACATAGATCATTTCTCCAATATATTATATCTCTAAAATCCATTTATAACGGTACGTCACATACCTATTTGTTGGTTGGGTTTCCTTAAGAATCTAGGTGTAACTGAAAATGATTTTTCACTTAATTTTGTTTTTCTCACAATGCGTGCAATCTTTCCTCTGAGGATATCCGTGCGTGTGCAAATGACAAAAACTTACTAAACAAACAAAAAAACTCGCAGCAACAGAACAACAGCGAAAAAAATGATATTTTTTGAGTTCACACATCCATCCAAATCTTTTTTCTGCTAACAAAATCCTGCACCTACCAATATAACCCTAAACAAGCCCTAAGTGAGAACACGTGATACCAACAAAAGAAAAAATCTTTCTCTCTCACTAACGCATGAGAAAAAAAAAAGCTGTATACAAAATTTTTCAAATCCTCTTCTCATAATCCTGGATTTTTTTTTTTTAGTTCTTTCTTTTCTTCTTTCCTTCTTCACACCAAGACCGGAGTAATTAACATATACAGAGATGGTCAGTATACTTTTTGCATAATGAAGTGGGAATCTTATTGAATACAATGGAATTGTATGTCATCAAAAAAGATCACACACACCTACATAAGGACTAATTTACTAACAATAACTAATAGGCCCCAAAATCTAACAAAAACCAAGAAAACATTAACTCAAAATTGGCTTTGACCATTAAATCAGGTAAATACACCTTAGGTTACAAATCCGTTGTCAAATCTTTGAGAACCGGTAAAGCTAAATTAGTCATCATTGCTGCTAACACCCCAGTTTTGAGAAAATCCGAATTGGAATATTACGCTATGTTGTCTAAAACTCCAGTCTACTACTTCCAAGGTGGTAACAACGAATTAGGTACCGTTTGTGGTAAATTATTCAGAGTTGGTACCTTATCTATTTTGGATGCTGGTGACTCTGATATTCTTTCTGCTATCTAAGCACGCTAATATGTATTAATAATATTAATTAATTTGTTTTTTTAAAAATATATAATAGTTTGAAAAGAATAAAATCTTATTTATTTATGTTTTGTATTTATTTGATTCTCTAGTTCTGCAATCTTCGCCTTTTCAAGTTCTATATAATCATCGATAGTCATGTCAGAACCACTACTACTACCAGCAACATTATTGATGTATCCTTTCCGTTGTTTGATTTCACTTTCCAATCCATTTATTTCATGTTGCAATTCTCGATATTTATCTTCATATTCATTCAACTGATTACTAAACTCTGGATGGTTTTCTATCAAATCAGGGAATTTATTTAGCACCGACGACACTTGATAGTACATTTCTCTGAAATCATTCTTATTTTCTAAATTTATAATCAGTCTCAATGCTCGATGATTATCTCGAATCAAATCAGGGAATTTGACCACCGGGTTTCGTAAATCAACATCATAATCTTCATCTTCATTCTCATCATCTAGTTTATCACTAACAATGGGTTGCAATGAATATAACACTTTACCATCTATTCTCTCCACTTTTGTATCCATCAAAGAACTTGCAATCATGTCGTTACATTTCTTACTTGGACCTTCTGTGCGTTTAGGTTTGACTATTTTATAAAGTGATTGTTCATCACTGGTGGTATCTTTAATTATTGTGGTGATCGAAGGAGCGTTGACTATTGAGTTAGTAAACATTTGTGCATCATTAAATTGTTTCGATTCAATCGACTTGCAAGAATTGTTTATCTTAGCTAATGCATCTGTAGTTACCCCCATGATTGTTGTTGTTATTTGTTTATGTTTTGATTTCTAGATTTTTTTTTTTCGGTCCATTAATCAATCAGCCGAACTTTTTTTTTCTCTTTCATCATTTCTTCTCTTCTTCTAATTCACCAAACCATGACAGTTGATTTAGATCAATATTTAAAACCAGGAAAAGACCACTACATAGCCTTAGGATTAGAAGGTTCCGCCAACAAGCTAGGAGTTGGTGTGATCAAACACAACAAAGGTCAACTATCGTCAACCAATCGAGCAGAAGTTCTTTCAAACATCAGAGACACTTATATTTCACCACCCGGTGAAGGGTTCTTACCAAGAGATACCGCCAGACATCATCGAAATTGGGTCGTCAGAGTAATAAAGCAAGCATTAGCCGTGGCGAAAGTCTCAGGGAATGACATTGACGTGATCTGTTTCACCCAAGGACCAGGGATGGGTGCTCCATTGCAAAGTGTCGTGATTGCCACGAGAACATTGGCTCAATTATGGAATATCCCCGTAGTTGGAGTCAACCATTGTGTTGGACATATCGAGATGGGAAGAGAAATAACTGGTGCGGAAAACCCAGTGGTGTTGTACGTGAGCGGTGGGAACACGCAAGTGATTGCGTATTCGAAACAACGATATCGTATTTTTGGTGAGACTTTGGATATCGCCATTGGGAACTGTTTGGATAGATTTGCCCGTACGTTGAAAATCCCGAATGACCCATTCCCTGGGTATAATATTGAACAGATGGCGAAGAAGGGGAAGCATTTGATTAATTTACCATATACTGTTAAAGGAATGGATTTGTCAATGTCCGGGATCCTTGCGTCGGTCGATGCTATTGCAAAAGATATGTTTGGTAAACAGCAGAAGCAGATTTTGGATGAAGAAACTGGAGAACCAATTACACGTGAGGATTTATGTTTTTCATTACAGGAAACATTGTTTAGTATGTTGGTAGAAATCACTGAGAGAGCATTGGCCCATGTGGATAGTAACCAAGTGTTGATTGTGGGAGGGGTTGGATCTAATGAAAGACTACAAGAAATGATGAAGCTTATGATTCAAGATCGTAAGAATGGACAGATTTATGCTACCGATGAAAGATTTTGCATTGATAATGGTATAATGATTGCTCATGCTGGACTTTTAAGTTATAGAACTGGTCAAGTTAACGAGTTGGAAGATACCGTGTGTACACAAAGATTCAGAACCGATGAAGTCTTTGTTAAATGGAGAGATGATTAATATAATATAGAGAAGTTTAATTTTTTTTGTATCGATCCTCGAAGTGAGGTGAATAGCTTTACTTCGTTTAATTGGTGATCGTATATCAGACTAATTTTTTTTTTGAAAAGGCAAGTCTTACAGGTATTTTGGAATATTCTTCAAGATAACCATTATTGCATTTTTTGTCAGATACGGAATTAGCATTTTTCTTCGAATTTCTGTAAAATCTGATTGACAAGTTCATTATTTGTTAATCCAGATGACATGGCTTCAGACATAGTACACTCTCTTAATAAGCTAGCCAATTTTCTAACATCAGTGCCATCCCATCTTTTCGCAGACTCATTATAATTATGTTGAATTGCCTCTTGACACGCGGCATCAGATTCAAATTCAACAAACGCATATCCATATCTCTCATCATGTCCATTCATCGTAACTTTCTTAACCGGACCAAATATCTGCATGATTTTCGTCAACACATTCTCATCAATCAACCCTTTTAGTTCTTTTTTATATTTATACTTAAGTTTGACGGTTGTGGTGGAGACGTTTGATGACGATGATGATGCTGGCTCGAAATTCAAATTGTTGACTAACGGTAGATCATAAATCGATATGCTTGATGATTTCTGACTAACTAAAGTTTGTTCACGTATCCTTCTTTTTTTCAATCCATCTTCTTTCATAGCCTCGAGATTATAATACTTCCGTTTCTGTCTTGCTTTATTCTCTTCCTCCGAGGCAATCAACTCATCCTGGAATTTCCGTGTTAATTCGTCTAATTTTTTACGATTAAGGGTCTTTTTTAATTTCAAGGCGTATAATTCATCATATTTGGATTTAAGTTGTGGGTTAATTAATATCTCGTAACTTTTTAGGATAACGTTGAATTGGGATGGATCACCCTGAAATTTATCCGGATGGTATTGTAATGCTTTCTGTCTATAAGCTCGACGTATTTCTTGGGATGTGCTTTCACTGGAGATTTCCAATATGTCGTATATGTTGACGTTGTTGTTGATTATCACCGATATTGTTCCGTCCATGTTGGTCTAAGCGATAAGAATCAGGTATTGATTTTTTTTGGTTTTTGATTTTTCCAAATGTTTTTTGTCACTACAATTTAGAAATATCACTTTCATTTGAATATGTATATATTTTAACGTCATAGTTGTTTCTTTTGATATACAGAATGAACTACTTCCTCCCATTTCAGCATCTTTTCTTTCATTGGCAAAATAAATAATTACATCTAACAGATCTAAACAAAAACAAAAACAAAATAAAAAAAGTTGTAGAAATAAAAAATGTCAAAAACCAATTGATAATGAAACTAAAAGTAATAATCCGATTCAAATAATAAAAAACAATCAATCAATTAAAAAAAAAAAATGACAAATAAAAAATAATGCTTACTTATATGTGTGTGTGTCTCTTTTATTTCATTTCCATTTCTTCCGATCTCTCTCTCTCTTTCATTCATTTTCTATCTCTCCACTTAAGCTTTAACAGTTCTTAAACCATGGTTTGATCTGAAAATGGCATCCCCTTCGGCGTATCCTCTACCTAAACCAAATCCAATACCTAACCATACTGGGAATGCTCTTCTTTTGAAAAATAAAATGGAGGCTAAGACACCACCACCGAAACCTAATCCGGTTTTAATCAATGCATTGGATAATACAACATCCCATTTATCGTTCAATAAGTTTTGGGAAGGCACGAGTTGTTGTTGTTGTTTAGCTTCTGTGGACATGGTATTCAAAAATCTATGACAATTTTCATGTTGTTAGTATTGAAAGTTGAAAATGTTTAGGGAATCCAATAATCCGCGATTGGACGGACGAGCTAATCCGTTCATGACTATTTCTTGTGGTGTGTACATACAATTTATTTTATATATCTTCTCGGTGAAATATTCCTTCCGTTAAAAGGTTCTTTGATAATCTTTTGATTGAAAAGTCTCGTTGCTTTTTTTTTTCTGCCAATTTTGGTTGGTTGGAAAATTTTCGGGAACCAATTTATATTTTTGAGGCGACGGACACGACCTGTGATTTTTTTCTTTCTTAGTAGGTTATGGAATCTTTCTAAGTTGTTGCAAACTAGTTTGCAAGAGGAAGAAGGAAAGTGTGATTAACTGGATAGTTAGAGTATGGTTGTGAATGAACTGAGACAGTTGAGCAATTGGTAAGTGTCAAAAGTATCATGTGGGTTTTTTTTACTGCAAAATTATGAACTAAAAATGAAAGCACACATTAATTACATCATAAATCGTCCCATTCAAGGGAACTAGCTTCTTTTGTCATTTCATTGGGATATTATTGTCGTTCTTAGCAGTATCTGACCTTTCTACAATTTTTTTGCTTATTTAGGAATTAAGTCTTACGTAAGAATGATGGGGCAAAAACTATGAACAGCGCTTTAGTTTCCAACAATGGAAAAGAAAAAAAGTTTACATAAAAAATAAAATTTCAAAAAACGTAAACATGAAAATTCAAATCAACAAGAACAACTTCTAAGAGACTAATATGTCGACGAATCAACCTTACTCAATTGTTGATTCTACAGAAAATAAACTAAATTATCGTCATGCCGCATTCGAAGAAGAAAACAACGGTTTACTACCAGTCACCCAAACTGACATCAAACTAAAACCAAAATCAAACTCAAGTCCTTCCACCAAAAAATCATCAGGGAATCTATTACCAGAGGATAGAAAAGCATTTATTGTATTAATTTTCCTATACGTCTTACAGGGTGTACCTGTTGGATTAGCATTTGGATCCATTCCATTTATCTTGAAATCCAAATTGACTTACTCTCAAGTTGGTATTTTCTCCTTGGCTGCATACCCGTACTCGTTGAAACTCATATGGCCACCATTTGTCGATAGTATATACCTGAAGAAATGGGGGAGAAGAAGATCATGGATCATCCCTATCCAAACCTTATCGGGGATAATATTGATATTGCTAGGCACAGTAATGGATAGTTTAATGGAACATCCGAAAGATTATTTGACATTGATCACATTATCGTTCTTTGTGTTGGTGTTGTGTTGTGCTACTCAAGATATCGCGGTCGATGGATGGGCATTGACTTGTTTATCACCGGAAAGTTTGTCATATGCGTCAACGGCAC
The DNA here is from genome assembly GCA_030582995.1 of Candida maltosa. Taxonomy (NCBI): domain Eukaryota; kingdom Fungi; phylum Ascomycota; class Pichiomycetes; order Serinales; family Debaryomycetaceae; genus Candida; species Candida maltosa. The sequence continues at coordinate 6,908 of JAKTXQ010000510.1, forward strand.
AAACTATCGGGATAAATACTGGATACTTCTCAAGTTTCACGATTTTTTTAGCCTTGAGCAGTCCTGATTTTGCTAATAAGTATTTGAGAAGCACACCGTTGAATGTGGGGTTGTTTTCCTTGGGTGGATACTTAACGTTCTGGGGGTGGATGTACTTGATTGTGACTGGGGTTTTGTTTTTCATTCCGGAAGACCCTCCACATTTGGTCACTATAAACAGAGACCGTTTGGCTAAAGAGAAATCCGTATATAATACCACGAGATGGAAGGATTTGACAAGTGTTTACAGTTCGATGTACGAAGTGTTGAAGTTACCGAATGTGCAAACGTTCGTGGTTATTTTATTGTTGGCAAAATTAGGATTCCAAGTCAATGAAGCAGGTACAAATTTGAAATTGCTAGAAAAGGGGTTATCCAAAGAAGATTTATCGATTACGGTGCTTGTTGATTTCCCATTTGAAATGATTTTCGGATATTATGCCGGTAGATGGTCTACCGGTAAATCCCCTTTGAAACCTTGGTTATTTGGGTTTGCCGGGAGATTGGTAGCTGCCAGTTTAGCTCAAATGATTGTTTACTTTTTCCCTAAAGATGGACAGGTTTCCAAAACGTACTTCTTGATGATTATTTTACAACATTTGTTAGGATCCTTCATGTCAACCATCCAATTTGTCTCCCTTTGTGCATTCCATACCAAAATTGCCGATCCAGCGATTGGTGGTACATACATGACTACTTTAAACACGTTGTCGAACTATGGAGGTACATGGCCAAGAATTTTCATCTATTTCTTGATTGATAAAATCACCATCAGTAAATGTGTCATGAGTAATGGTTATTTTATGTTGGATTCTGAAGAAGCTAAAGGACAGTGTAAATACGCTGGTGGTAAAGTTGAAATCGTCAGAGATGGGTATTTCTACATGAATGCAATCTGTATCTCATTAGGTATAATCATTCTTTTCTGGGTGAAGAGAAAGACAACATACCTTCAAAGTTTACCAAATAGTGCTTGGAGAGTCAACAAGAGTTGAACAAGTTACGTCTAGATTTTTTTTTTTTATTAGTATTATTATACAAAATATACATACATACATCTTCTATATGTCTACTGATCCGTAGTATGCTTTGGATGAACTTCCATTCGTCGACTCTTTCGCAGACGAAGTTGAAGGTTTGGGGTAAAAATCATCGGCCAAAAAATCTATCGGCAGAAAGGGTACTTTTGATCCATCCAACAATTTCTTATTCACACTGGATATATTGTTAATAATACTTGGAATAAAACTAGTCGCGGATCCAATTGAACTACTAGTTAAACTTTGCGGGATGGTTTTAGGAATATGCTGAATATGACCCAGTAAGCGTCTCGCGCTTGAACTAACTATATAATGCTGAGGAGGTGGTGGTGTGGTGACATAACTAGATTCTTCATCTATGATTAATGATTCTTCATATGGAGATTTAACCAATTTTCTACCTCTGGATCGTACTGGTTGAATTGAATTTTCAGAAAAACTTGGTTTTGCTTGCTGTTGTTGTTGTTCGTTATTTGATGATATTTCTTCCGGTTTGTAAAACACTAAAGGTTGATTTTTGACATACCACTGTGGGTGTTCATTGATGTTTGTGACTGGAGCATGGAGAATTGGTGGTTTCCGGTAAATCAGAAACTGGTATAGTAGAAAACTGTCCATGAGAATGGTACCAATACTTCCAATAATAAATGTATCATCAGAATAGATTTGATATAGTTGAGAATTGGAAACCATAGATATGAAATTGAATAATGTTCCCAATAGGGATAAAATCACCATGCTTCTTGATAATCCAATTGTTGATTTTTGGTTATAATTCTTCTGTATTTGAGGTAGTCTCAGAATAATGTATAAGAATGAACATGCAATAGGGAGATATTTTTTCCAATTTATAGTAGTATCTGGTTTAGTGTATGGATGAGATATCGTCATTGCCAGAGATACACTTGTTAGAAATGCTCCGCCAAATAATTTGTTCACCAACGTTGGAGTTGTTGGTTGCGTGGCCACATATTCTTCTTCTTCATCAACCGTATCGTTTCCATAAAATAAATATTGACTAACTAGTATTATGTCAAGGAAAATCAAATACCCTATCATAGCTGAATATGTGATATCTTTAATTACAACATGATATAATAAATTGGTAACATCACCTAGTGTCCATATAGTTATAAATAGGACACTTATATCAAAACTTTTTCGATTATAATTTAGTAGTATTTGAGGTAGTTGAGCAAAACCCCATATGGTTAGTGATATCACTGAAGATATTTTAGATAATAAATATAACATGGACATTGGTTCCATCTTCATTTGTCAAAGCCTCAAATTCCGAACAATAAAATGATGAAAAAAAAATTATTCAATAAAGGATTTGTGAGATTGTTAAATTAGTAGTTCATTAGAATGAAGATATTCGAAGAACTGTCAAATATGAAATATTTTTATAAGTTGATTTAAAAAAAAATATTATTGTTCTTGATGTTTCGATTTTATTTTATTTTATTTTTAATTAGTTAATTATTATTTATTATGAGAGAACAAAAGAAAAGGAAAATTGATCGATGAGATTTTTTTTCTTCCACCAAACACTGATAAGCAACCCTTTGTCAAACTAAGTCACGTTTTTCTTATCAGTTTAACCACAAAAAAAACAAACAATTGTTACACTTCTTCGATAAAAAAGAGATTAACTATCAATAAGCTCAATCTAAAAAAACAATTAAAAAGAAAAGATAAGAATTTAAATTTTGAATTATCACCCGTCAATTATTCGATTGTTCGTAAAATTATTTTGTTCTGATAACGCATTATAGTCACGTGAGCACTTTTTTTCATCCAATTCACACGACTTGATCGAATTTTTTTTGATTTTTCATCAATCAGCCATAGACGCGTTTTATTATGAATGAATGGATCTTCGAATCGTAACCAATGGTGCTACTAGGAGAATTTATACAGCTGCAACAGAGTTTCAACAGTTTAACTACATCCATACCCACATTGGATAATATATTACACAGTCTTCAGATAAAGAATAAAATTTATGATTTTCAATCATCACCAAGTTGCAATGGCATGTATATCGTGATTTCTTCACTAATCATATCTCATCTCAAATCAGGCAACCCGGTGATAATCATTGACACATTAAATAAATTTCCATTCCACTTTCTTAAGCAAAATCCAGAATTTAATCGACAATGGATTTCCAACATCACTCATTATTCATGCAATACATTTGCTAAACTTTATGGATTCTTGATAACTACCAAACTACCTCCACAGACCATGCTTATAATTAATGAATTCCATGAACTACTAAAAACTTACAAGTTGGAACTATCTTCAGTTTATGAGGACATTATTTTGAAACATCATATTGATATGAATGCAACCTTCATAGAGAATAAGTCGGCTCCAGAAAATGAAAAACAACCAATACCAGAACTACCGATAAACTCAGATTTGTTGAAAACGAGTCCTGTGAGTAAATACGAGTCGCATGTTAATTCATTAGTATCAAATTTGAAGAACAAATGCATCAATGAAAATTCATTAATTTTTCTTTTGGGATACCTAGATACTAAATTTCGTCCTTATAAAGCCAAATCACAAGATCTGGCAGAATCATCTTCTTTCCAGTCATTCAGCGATAAAGGACGTGTGGTGTTGTCGCCGTCGAAAGTTCATAAAAGTGTCGATTTGAAAATTGTATTTTACCATGATTGGTATCACAATTCACTCCATTTCCAGAACAATCATGTTTCTAAAGCACCAAACAAACCTATTACTATAGACAAATCTCAATTGAAGCTCGTATATGTGGCCGAAGTCACTTTAGGTATGCGTACACTATCGCCTGCTTATTTCGATACCGATTCCGAGTTTTATTACGAATCAGATGATTTATACAATGGCACATATCAAATTAGAGACTTGTCACTTAAAGAAAATAATGTTTTACCAGATATTGCCTCGTCACAAAACGTTGGCGATGTCACTTTATTTGATGGCGCTAACATAGAAAGTAGTTTTATCCTTGACAAAGCTAACAATGAAGGACATGATACCGACGTTGATAATGAAGTGGTTGCTGATTCAGAAGATGAGATACCTATTATACCTTCCAGTAGTATTGGTAAAAATGATGTTTCGACCTAGTCTTGTGTATTTTTTGTTTGTCTGCGAAATATTAAGTATGTGCATCTCATCTCAATAGATTTTTTTTTCCTTTCGTATTAACTTTTTTTTTTTTGTATTCTTAATTACTTTCTAAAACAGCAACAACACCAATAACCATGGCTACTGTCATTCCGCCACCATCGAAGAAACAAAAGAGAGAAGCTCAACAGGTGAGAGATGTTGAATTAATCCCTGAAGATTTACCAAATGTATTGATCAAATTCCAAGCATCAGATACTGGGGAATCAACTGGAGGGTCAATCAGAGTTCCAGGAGGAATCACCGAAAAACAATTAGAAGAATTATTAAACAACTTACAAGGGGAATCCGATGATCCAGTCCCATATACTTTCTCCTTGTTAAATTCGGAAGATGAAAAAAACAAAATGGTTGATATTAAAGATAATTTATACCATTCGGTATTGAAACCAGGCATCAAAACAACAGAAGATTTCTTAACTTTAGTCTATACTCCACGAGCAATCTTCAAAGTCAAACCTATCACAAGATCCAACGCCGCTATTGCCGGTCATGGATCAACTATTCTATGTATTGCTTTTTCACCTAATGATTCTGGCCGTATGTGTTCTGGTGCAGGTGATTCCACGGCTCGTATCTGGGATTGTAACACCCAGACACCATTGGTCACTTTGAGTGGTCACAGCAATTGGGTGTTGTGTGTGGCCTATTCACCAGATGGAACCATGATCGCTACTGGATCCATGGATAACACAATCAGATTATGGGAAGCCAAGACTGGTAAACCAATTGGGAAACCATTGACGGGACATTCGAAATGGGTAAGTTCATTAAGTTGGGAACCATTGCATTTGGTAGGTGTCAAAGATCAACCACGATTGGTATCTGGATCTAAAGACGGTACTGTGAAAGTGTGGGATACCGTGACACGTAACTGTACTTTAACCATGAGCGGACATACCAATGCCGTTAGTTGTGTGAAATGGTCCGGATCGAATTTAGTTTACAGTGCATCACATGATAAGACCATTAAAAGTTGGGATATTAGTGCGAATGGGAAATGTATTCAAACATTGAAGAGTCATGCTCATTGGGTGAATCATTTATCCCTAAGTACCGATTATGTGTTGCGTAAAGGTGGGTTTGACCATACTACTACCAGATCAACAGAGTATTCTCCGGAAGAATTGCGTTCGAGAGCATTACAGGCTTATGAGAAAGTTGCCAAATTGAATGGTGTCATTAGTGAAAGATTGGTTTCCGCGAGTGATGATTTCACAATGTATTTCTGGGAACCATTAAAGAGTTCCAAGCCAGTGTTGCGTATGACTGGACATCAGAAATTAGTCAATCATGTGAATTTCTCTCCCGATGGAAGATACGTCGTGTCTTCATCATTCGATAACTCCATTAAATTATGGGATGGTATAAGAGGTACATTTGTGAGTACATTAAGAGGTCATGTTGCTCCAGTTTATCAAACGGCTTGGTCAGCTGATAATAGATTGTTGGTTAGTTGTTCCAAAGATACCACATTGAAAGTGTGGGATATAAGAACTAAGAAATTGAGTGTTGATCTTCCAGGTCATGCTGATGAAGTGTATGCTGTTGATTGGAGTTTGGATGGTAAACGTGTAGCATCCGGGGGTAAAGATAAAATGATTAGATTATGGAGTCATTAGTATAGAGTAGATAAATAAAGAAAAGATAAAGTGTAAAATTTTTAGACAATTATTTATTTCTTTTAATTAAAGATAAACGAATGAACATCTGTAGAGTTGTATTTGGTAATTATCAACTCTTTGAAATTTGGTAACCTTTTTAATTGATCTTCAAACTGGATGAATGTTTCTCTTTGTTCGAAGAAATCTGTCGATATCCATACATATTTAATAGTTGATGGGAAGTTCAAAAATTGATGTTGATCTGTAGTTTTGGCAGCTTCGTAGTGACGACCAAGTTTAGGATTTCCTGTCAATACAAACTCTTCAAGATGTTCTAGATCAGCAAAACTACCAGAAACCATGTCAATATTTAAATTCTTCAAATTTAAGTGTGTAATTGATTTAGGTAACTCATCCAACACAAATGTTTGAAGAGAATCATCAGAGTTAACTGTCATTTGTAATTTTTTCAACTTTAAACAACTGTCTAATTTTAGTGCTTCGACATGGCTTGCTTTGGTAGATGAATAACTAAGTTCTTCCAAACTCAGAGGAAGGTCTTTAGTATCCATTTCATTGTCCAACAAAAGCAACGTTTTCAAAGTTTCTGGTAATTTTGGTAACACAGGAACACGATTTCCATTCCACTTCAAAGCAGATAACTTCTTAGGAAACTGAAAGTCTTTATCCACTTCAGTTATACCATTTGATAAAAATTCTAGTTGTGTCAAACTTTCAGGTAATTTGAATGTAGAATTAGACAATAACGGCATGTTGATCCTTGTAAGTTCCAATAATCTAACATTAGATGTAGCGATATCAATTGAGCGAATTGATGCATTACTAATTTTAAGTTCGTGCAAATTGTATGGTAATTCGTATTCAAATGTTTCTGGAACTTGAGTAGAAATCTCCAATACTGTCAAGTTGGACAATTTTTTTAACCTTTGGAAATAAAAACCTGGTATGTTTATTAACTTCAATGATGTTAATGATATTGGTAATGATTCGGAAAATCCTGTGCCATCCATGTCCTGCAACGTGAGATTATTCAAATATGTCAACTTATCAAAACAAAACGTGAATGAATTTAAACTAGCCATTGCTTTCGGGGATGAGAATAAACGCAATTTCCGTAACTCGAGTGGTATTTTTGCCAATCTTGTACTGTCATTTGCATTCTTCCGTTTGAAAAAATTAACAAAAAGTTGAAGTTTGCTTACTTTAAGCACACCGCTAAATGTTTTGGCTGAAATCTCCAACTCTTTCAAACGTTGGGGCAATTTCGAGCCCATAATTGAATTGCTGTCCGGGCAATTCAATACTTCCAAACCAGGACATTGATTAGTCACATCATCCAAATTCAAATTTTCAATCGTGTTCAAAGATCTCATATTCTGAGGGAATTTCACCTTTTCAACATTGAAGTATTGTAATTTTTCTAGTTTTACCAAAAGTCTCAAGTCAAGGAGTTTGAGTTTAGGTTCATCATTCATGAATGTAATGTCCAATGTTTCTAACTTCACTGGAAAATCCCATTTCTTGTCATCTAAAGATTCATAAATTGACATGTTGTCAATTACACATTGTAGATACTTGAGGTTTCGTGGGAGATGTTGAACGTGGGGGCAAGTCAAGGTTGCATTTGAGAGGGAGATCAAATTCTCAAATTGATATTCTTCAAACGCAAAATCTTTAGTCCAAGTAGGAAAGCTAAATCTCGATATTTTATTGTGAAAATCCAAGCACGAACGGTCATTGGAATGTATCAATCCTTCAACTGTATTAAAAACATATGGCAACTTATTCAATTCATTAAGGGTATCCATGAATTCACTTTTCACGGTTGTTTGATAACAACTCTCAAACGAAATGTTGATTTCACAATGTTCCAACAACTCAGGGATATCTCGATGCAGCCAAACGACATTTTTCGGATGATGGAACGTGATTACTTTAAACGGACGTAATTTTTCATATTTCACAATCGAAACAAGCTCGTCATATCTCAAAACAGGAACAAAAGGACCAGCACTAGCGTGGTCTTCGAATGCAAATTGGAAAGCATTGGTGTTGTAAGGTACCCAATCTTTACCGGTGCTAATATCAAGTATTTCATATAGTCGTTCCAACACAAATTGTCGTATCTCGGGAATCGTCTTAAATTTCAGAAGAATGCTTTTCGGAATATATGAAACGATTCTTGATATTATTTCCGGTGGTAAATCCAAGAATCGCTTATTATTAGTCATTATTAACAACTTCTACCTTCAATTGAGTGATTCACTGAAATTTTATGTCCATTTTTAACCTGCTTTGAAAAACTGCATCAGAAACAATGAATCATCTATTATTCCAATCCAAGAAATATTCGTGGTCGTGTATAATTGTGTGCTTTTTTTTTTGAACTTTTCAAATCCAATCTCAAAAAAAAAAAAAAAAATGCATTAAAATTTTTCATTGTTAATAATACAAGACCCAGCACCACAACAATAATGAAACCAACATCAGTAGTGTCAGCGTTGCGTATCCGAGCACCAAAAGCACCATTAGCCGTCTATGAATTCCCTAAATTAGAAAGCATATCTGTGCAAAATCTTCCTAATAATGGATTTGGTGCTAAGAATTACCACATCCCGAAAACCAACTTTAACCATTGGCCGGTTTATTTAAAAACTAGAAGTAATAGAATAACCACTGAAATCAAGAGAGTCCAAGGTGATGTGTTGCAACTTCGTGATGATTTGAAGAAATTTTTCCCGGAATCGAGGGTTACTGTGAATACCACTGCTGGGATCGTTAACATTAAAGGAAATGTGGTTGTGGAAGTCAAAAATATATTCAATCACCATATGAAATAGGATATAAAAGGAGATGGAGAGTATTCGACATGTAAATAATATTAAATATCTATTTATACATTAATAAATACAATAGAAACAAACATACAAAGTCATACGAAATATTTCATTACATAAAAGGACAAACAAGGAAATCTCTATTCAGATGTAGGTCCAGATATTTCTGAAGATGGAGTAGTTACCAAATCTGCCGTACCAAAAGCTTTCTGTCTAATATCGACCATCCAAGGATCAGCCAATAACTCAACTGCACTTGGTCTTTTGGCAGGATCGTGTTCCAAACATCTTGCCAAAAAGTTTCTACCGGCTTCACTTAATTGATCTGGAGATGGCAATTGTGGTTTATGACCAGCAGCAATATGGTACATGATAGCCCATTCATTATCCAAGTTAGCCCATGGTCGTCTACCGGTTGCCATTTCCAATACACAACAACCCAAGGACCAGATATCGACGACACCGCTTTTTTCGATGGCAGCTCCAGTGATTGCTTCTGGAGACATGTACATTGGCGTACCCGTCATAGAATTCAAATTGTCTTGTGTTTCCACTTGTAAAGTCTTGTCATCGGAATCACTACTTGCAGTACTCTTGATTGATCTTCTGGTAGCACCACTTCTTGTCCTTGCTCCAGCAGCAATAACTTTGGCAGCACCGAAATCAACAAATTTAATAACACCATTGTGATCCAACAAAACATTCTCTGGCTTGATATCACGATGGGCAACCCCGGATTGATGCAAATATGCTAAACCTTCCAACATCTGTAAGGTGTAGACTTGAATAACCATTTCATCTTCAATTCTACCATGGGTCAACAAACCAGCAAGTGATCCACCTTCACAGAATTCCATGAAAATGTAGACTTTATCACGATGAACTTCAACACCAAAATATTGAACCACATTAGGATGGTTAAGCATTTCCAATACTGTCATTTCTTCTTTGATCAGCGCCACCATAGCTTTAATTGATTGACTATCATGGAATCTAATTTCCTTAACCGCCATTACACCACCGGTATCCAAGTTAACTGCCGAATAAACTTGACCAAATGTACCACGTCCAATACATTGACCTTTCTGCCATCTGATGGAAACACTTGAAAAAGATGACGCCAATAGGGTAACAAATTGATATTCCAGATCACTGATGTCAACCACTCTACCGATTGTTTGTGATTCTTCCAGTAATTCACGTCTATAGTTTTCAATTTCTTCAATTTGTCCCATAACTTCATCGTGATAAGCTTTATGCAAGTACTCGTCGTCAGTTTGTGAACTAGTCATATTATTACGTTGTGAAGTCCATTTCAATAATTTGTTCTTCTCAGCCTCACTTGATCTAGCACCCATGATATCAAAATGAGAAATTAATAACGACATACATCTGGCAACTTTAATTTTCAAGGTGGTAAATTGTTGATCAGTAAGTAGGAAAATGTTGATACCTCTAACCATATCCATGGAAAATTCTAATGCCAAAACACACCATCTAAAGGTTTTTCTATCGGTAGGGATACAATCATCACAAATGAAACTAACCCAATCAATGGATAATTGCATCATTTTCATAATAACTGTCGGTTTTCGTTGCGGATCCAATATTTTAAGGAAATTTTTACCATAATCTCTAGCATATATGAAATAACTGTTAATTAATGCTTGGTATTCACCATTTGGATCAAGTTCTTTAATTTGGGTCTTAATAATCTTGACAGAATCCAATACCGATAAACACATTTTGAAAAAATTTCTATTCATTTTCTTTAATTCTTGTTGCACTTTAGCCAAGGAACATCTAAACTCAACTTGTTTTAATCCACTATTGGTCATCGCCACATCACTGATTGTATCCAAGAATCTTTCTCGGATGATGTGTAAGTCGAAATACGGTAATTTACCTACCAATAATAAATGACCGTTTAGCATATCTGTGATTGGTACTGATTCCATATGAAGATTAACCACTTGACCCTCCCACACGATTGGTTTTTTAGGACACAAGGCAAGCACGTAAGAAAATTCAGTATCTGGGTCATTATATAATTCAGGATCTTCATCAAGATCATATTCCTCACTGGTGGATTTGATCAACGTTAGCAAATCAGTGAAATGCAGTTTATCGGTGCTTGCATCCAACCCGACATAGGAACCAGTTAATATCTTGTAAATGTCTTGTTCGTTACCCATTAATTCGGCACTTGCGAAAAAATAAGTACCTTGGGTTTCTACGGTACCCGTGTATACCAAAAAGTGATTTGTTGCCCGTAATGTTTCCAACAAAATTTTGGTGCTATCACTTTGAGAAGGAATTTCGAAAACTATAGAATTTCTGAAATCACGGGAAATATCACTTGTGAATCTGGCCAATTTACGACGCAATTGACCGAAATTTTCTGACGTTGAACTATACCAACGTATTAAATCTTGCGACACTCCATTATAAGTAGGGTTCCTGATTTGATGATTGAAATATGTCAGTAATCGATGAACCAATCTCAGTGCTAACAAAGTGATTTCTTCAGCAACCACCACACTTCCACCATCAACATAGTGACCTAAAGGTTTCAAGAAATTCCAAGCTTCTTCCAATTCTTCCGGTTCTTTAAAAGTTCGGAAAGTAGTTGGTGATCTAGAACTATCAAGTAATTTCCGGTTAAGCAACACCAAGAAATATCTCACACATCTCAACACGACGTTGTCAAAATCTTCAAGTTCTCCATCAAACAAATCACTCAATAACCACTTTTTCTCCGAGTCTGGTCGTTTGTATTCCAGAATACCACTTTTAACCTCTAATGCGATTGTTATGTAAGATTTGAAATCATCAAGCATTTGATCAATCATCATTAATGTTGGATTTTGTAACTTGACTGCATATCCCAAACGGACAATAATAATCTCTTTAATTAATTTGACCGGTATAATGCAAATTTGTAGCAAATCATGTAAATAATCCGGTAGTTTCATTGTTTCAAAAATAGCACCCAATCTTATGTACGTTTCCTTAGATTTAATCATCCATGGTGCTAATGGTTTGAACACTCTTTTCCGGAAAATTACTTGCACATCTTTTTCTTTCATCAATCTTTCTGCAAGCGACTTGTTATCTTCGTCAAATATCTTCTTCACAATCTTACTACTTGAAGGATCGGAATTTGTAGAACTCGAAGTTGATGGCATCTCCACTGGTGATTTCGTAATATCCAATTCATCATTGCCAATCCACACTCGTAAAGACTGTGTTTCTCTCGCAATGGCATCGGTAATGGTCAACCAAGCAGTTAAGGCATCAATCCTATTTTGAAATTCTTCACTTCGACATGCTGGTTTATCATTGCACATATCTTCCAAAGTCTTCCATAAACTGCATGCTTCGTCAAATCTGTCCAATATAATTTTGACTTGATCCCGTATGGATGTTTCCTTGACTATTTCATAATTGATCTCAAACTGCATGACATCATCAATCAATTGTTCAACCAAAGTTCTTCTATACGCCACAATTTTTCGTTGTTCGTCTTCTGTTCGAGTGAAAATCTTGGCTCGGATACCAAACCATAAGTTTTCCTTATATGCCGCATGTAAATACGATTCTTGTGTACTATCTGGATTATTGATATTGATAATTTTTGTTTTCTCACTTCGAACAACGTCACCAGTCAACACGGATGTCAACATTGATTGCCATTCCAAACGTTCAATTACCGCTGGATCATCAGTTTCGTCAGAGTTTAGATTGGCAATTCTCTTCAAGTTGACATTTGAATTCTTCATCAACGACAATGCGATACTATAATCAATCTGATACTTATCGTCATCAAGAGCTGCCAAAAGCGTTGCATTCTCGCCTCCGTCAACTGATGAGTAATCTTCATCATCATCTTCATCGTCTTCATTCGTTAAATCGTTGATCCCGGAAATACCTTTGGAGTAGTAGTCAT
>JAKTXQ010000513.1:8098-18798 GCA_030582995.1 Candida maltosa
GTTTTTAAAAATAAACAAAAAAAAAAAAAAAAAAAAAAGATTTCTTTGTGGCACTGTCGTTTCGTTTCGTTTCGTTATCGGACGGAGAATGAAAAATTTTCTGGAGTATAAATAATAAATTTTTTTTTTTTTTTCATTTCAAGCCTACTTTTTTTCTTTTCTTCTTCTTTCCTTAATTAACTAATCAATTATATATTATCAACAACAATAATCATGTCTCAATCTCCAGTTATTCTCCATTTAAGAGCTGAAACTAAACCATTAGAAGCAAGAGCCGCTTTAACTCCTTCAACTGCTAAAAAATTACTTGATGCTGGCTTCAAAATTTATGTTGAAGAATCTTCTCAATCAATTTTCAATGCTGATGAATATAAACAAGTTGGTTGTGAAATTGTTCCTGAAGGATCTTGGAAAACTGCTCCAAAAGACCGTATTATTATCGGATTAAAAGAATTGCCAGAAAATGAAACCTTCCCATTGGTTCATGAACATATCCAATTTGCTCATTGTTATAAAGACCAAGCTGGTTGGCAAGATGTTTTAAGAAGATTCCCTGAAGGTAATGGTGTTTTATACGATTTGGAATTTTTGGAAAATGACCAAGGTAGAAGAGTTGCTGCTTTCGGATTCTATGCTGGTTTTGCTGGTGCTGCCATTGGTGTCTTGGACTGGAGTTTTAAACAATTGAACCCAGATAGCGCCAACTTGCCAGGTGTTACACCATACCCTAATGAAGATGCATTGATTAAAGATGTCAAAGTTGAATTGGAAAAAGCTTTAGTCAAAACCAATGGTGTTTATCCAAAATGTCTTGTTATTGGTGCTTTAGGTAGATGTGGTTCCGGAGCCATTGATTTATTCCAAAAAGTTGGTATTCCAGATGACCAAATTGCCAAATGGGATATGCAAGAAACTGCTAAAGGAGGTCCATTCCAAGAAATTGTTGACCTGGATATTTTCGTCAACTGTATTTACTTGTCTAAACCAATTGCTCCATTTGTGAATCAAGAACTTTTGAACCAAGAAAATAGAAAATTAAGAAGTATAGTTGATGTTTCTGCTGATACCACCAACCCACACAATCCAATTCCAGTTTACACTATTGCTACTGTTTTCAACGATCCTACTGTTCCTGTAGAAACTTCCAAAGGGCCAAAATTATCTGTTTGTTCAATTGATCATTTACCTTCTTTATTACCAAGAGAAGCATCTGAATTCTTTGCAAATGATTTATTACCTTCATTATTACAATTACCAGACAGACATACTGCTCCAGTATGGACAAGAGCTAAAAGTTTATTTGACAAACACGTTGCCAGATTAAACAAATTGTAATTAAAAAAAAAAAAAAAGATCTTTTTGTATTTTCAGTTCTAACAGTTTTTATTAATAATTTTTATTATATATATATACGTTTATTCCAAAGTTACAGTAACCTTTCTTTTCTTGTTGTTTTTCTTACCCTTCTTTTTATTCTTCTTACCTTGCATAATCTTTTTAATTTCTTCACCATCAGTTTCATATTCCGACTCACTTGGGGCATCATCTTCAGCATTCATTTCACTTAAAGAAGTGAATCTTCTCTTCATAGTTTCAGTTTTTTCAACTCCTTCTGGACTAGTAACCACACAATTTAATCTTTCACCAGTATCATAAACGGCAATTTGATCTTTCAATGTCAAATTCCAAATGACAATCTTACCATCTGAAGAAACAGACACTAATAGTGGGATATCTTGAGTTTCTTCTTTATCTTGAATAAACGACAATCCTTTGATACGATTAGTGTGACCTCTTAAAGTGAATTTCGGTTCCAATTCTTCCGGTTTGGAATCCCAAACTTTATTTTCATCATCTTCTAAACCCAGTAACACTTGTTCATTGAAATCATATAATTCAATAGCACCATTACCTAAACCAACTACTAACCATGATTTTCCATCAAAAGTTAAAATTTCCATCGCCATCAAAGTAGTTTTAATTTTAATTTTCTTAACAATTTTAGCTGTGTTTGTATTATAGATCAAGATTTGGTTCATCATTCCAATCAAGAAGAATTTCCCATCATTAGGAGACCATTTCACGAAATCTCCCAGTTGTCCTAAATGATCTCTTCCTTTAATTTTCAAAATTGCTGCTTTTTTAGCAGTCATCAAATTCCATAATCTAATAGTTTGATCCTGTGAAACCAGAATGGCAACTCTACCACTTGGATGAATACTTAAATCGTTGATTTTATCAGTATGACCTTTCAAAGTCCCGAAAAGTTCCCAATCTTTAGTTCTCCAAATATTAATTTTCCCATCTTCTGACCCAGATAATAACCATTTCCCAGTTTTGATATTCTCAGTTGATTCAGATTCAGTAGAGAATCGTAAACTTGTAATGGTACCGGTATGACTTAACAATGTTCCTAATTCTTTTCGTTTCTGTAAATCGTAAATTCTGATATGTTCGTCGTTGGATCCTGTGACAAGGTATCTCTTAGCCAAGTCCATGGATTTGATCGATAAGGAATGGGCTTGGAAGTGGAAGATTGGTTGGAAGACTGGTTCTTTTGTGTTTGATGGGTCTAAGATTACTGATAAACATAATAAATTGTGTTCGTATGATCCAACAAATATTCTGAATTGGATTGGTTTTGTGGATGGAGTGATTGTCGTTGTTGATTTGCTTCCTTTTAAAGCTGATTTAATTGTTTTAGAATCGTCTGACATGATTTATTTGGGATATATGTTAAGAATGAAATAGTTTTTTTGTAAAAAAATTTTTTTTTTTTTTATGTTTCGGTCGATGAGAAGAGACTGTCGCTCGCGATGATGGGAGATCAACAAAGCGGCAGCCAAAACAAACTACAGAAGAAAAAAAAAAGAGTTGAGAACGAAAAAAATTCAAACAAAATCTTGCAACACCAACGAAAACAACAACCATGGTTCAGAATCAAAAGACACCCACTCATCATAATTCAACATTATACATCTCACCAGTGGTGAATAAGAAAAATGATATCCTATACGTAACACCACCCAATCCCGCCACATCATCTGCAAATAAATTATTGGAAACCCCAGGGTCTAAACAGTCAACGTCTCTGTTTTTCAATTTCGATAAGACGTCACAACATCATCATAACGATTTATCTCATCATTCATTGGATGATCCATTGACACCGGTTGATAAATTACGATTATGGCGACACGATGCAATTATGCAACATCAATATAAAACCGCCGAATTCATAGGTGATAAAATCTTGGAATTGACGTCTGATCCCAATGACGCTTTTTGGTTGGGACAAGTATATTTCAATCAAGGGAATTTCTTAAGATGCAAAGATTTGATTACGAGCAATATCAATTATAATAATCTGATAAGTTGTCGATATTTGGCTGGTTATAGTCTAATCAAATTGGAAATGTGGGATGATGCATTGGATTTACTTGGTGAGACGAATCCGTTTAAAAATAATACCAACACGACATCGTCATCTATAAGAAGTAATAGTTGTGATGATGGAGGGATTAAATTGGAAGCGTCAATGTGTTATTTGCGAGGTATAATTTATGCGAATCAAAACAATTTTGAACGTGCCAAAGAGTGCTATAAAGAAGCTTGTATGGTTGATGTGAAATGTTATGAAGCTCTACATGAGTTATTGGATAATAATTTAATGACACCGGTGGAGGAATGGGAGTTTGTTATGACACAACTAAACTATCGAGATAATTTGGATGGCAACGAAGAATTGATTAAATTGTTATACACTACTAAGTTAAGCAAATATTTGAACACGTCTAAATTCGACGAAAGTGAACATATATTAAAAGAAGAATACGATTTACTGGAAAATTGTGATTTGATGTTGAGTCGAGCTGACTATTTATATACCCAGTGCAATTTTGATGAATGTTTGAATATCTGTGAAAGAATATTAAACAAAGATCAATACAATTTTGATGTCATTCCAAATTATTTAAGTTGTCTATATGAATTGGGTGGTAAAAATAAACTTTTCCTAAAAGCACACCAACTAGCTGAATTGCACCCAACAAATGCCATGACCTGGTTAGCTATTGGGACATATTATTTATCGATTAACAAAGTCGTTGAAGCTAGGAAATTTTTCAGCAAAGCTACATTATTGAATCCAAATTTTGGACAAGCGTGGGTTGGATTTGCTCATACATTTGCCGCCGAGGGAGAACATGAACAAGCTATTAGTGCTTATGCTTTCGCAGCACGGTTATTCCCGGGGACTCATTTACCTAATTTGTTTCTAGGAATGCAACATCTACAGATGAATAACTTGAACTTGCTGGAAGAATACTTGTTGGCATCGTATCAGATATGTAACAGTGATCCATTATTATTGAATGAATTAGGAGTAATTAACTTTCATCGAAACCATTTTGACAAGGCTGAACTTTTTTTACGAGATGCATTGAATGCGGCTAAGAATTTGAATTCAGATTCCAAAACATGGATATCGATACATGCTAATTTGGGACATGTATATCGTCGTGCCAATCAGCCGTATAAAGCATTGGAATGTTTTAACCAAGTGTTGAAGATAAGTAATAAAAACGATGCCAATATTTTATCCGCCATTGGATTGATTCATTTACGGTTAGGTAATATTTTTAAAGCTATTGATATTTTACATGATGCGTTAGCTATCTCGCCATTGGATCCAGTTGCTAGTGATTTACTTAAACGAGCATTAGAGGCGAATAAAGAAAACCAAGAGATATTTAATCTTGCACCAACAGCTACTATTGAGAAGTTGAAATTACCTACTGAAATCAGTATCAATAGAAGAACCAAAGGAATTGAAGATGTGGATAGTGAAAGTGATGACGATGATGATGATATTATGGATATCGAACAGAATTGAAATAAAATTTAATTTTTGCACAAACAAAAGTTCTGGTTTGTGTAACAAGGGGTATTTCTTTAGAAAAATGGTACAAAAACTAACAATCATTACACAAAACTAAGTTAAACAAGAAAATCATTTCTCATTGACGATAAGTCAATCAATAATGAAATGAGATCTTTTACGGGTTAGAGGTTTAATTTCATTGGTTATAAACATGAGATGATCATCATGTTTCAAAAAAAACGAGAAAAGATTAAAAATCTTGTCAGTTAATGAAATGGGTTTTGAAATTAACAATATTATATGGCTTTACATGAAATGATCGACAGACCTAATAATGAAAAATTCTTCACAAAGGAAAAACAACAATTTGGTAACACAAAAGATTGATTACAATTTACACGAGGAATACAAAAAAAAAAAGAAGAGAACTTCATGTAAACAATTGGAATAATAGGAGGTTGAATATTTTTTATATTTCTAAACTTGGCAATTAATTGAATTAAGTTGGCTTGATTATATGCATCGTATTATTCGTTTGTTTATGTTTTTCTAATTTATGAAAAATTTGATTGATTATGTGTATTTAAATAACATCAACTTCCTTCATTCTTCATCAAACTCTTTCATATCTTCTTTTCTTCCATTTCCAATTATTCTTAAAGGATTATAATTTTTTTTTTTTACAAGAATAAATTAATCGTGGGTTGGATATTTTAAATAAAAGTCGTGTACACTAGCCTAATCCCAAATCAAGAAGTATCAATTCACAACCAAAAAATCTATCAATTCCCTCCTACAAAAATAACAACAACAACAAACTCATCATCAACATTATTAACCAATTCTTTATTCATTTCACTTCTCTCCTTTTTTTATTTTATTTGTTACTTGGGAAAATTTCTAAAACAAAAGAAACAATCAATACTTTTGTTAAACATTTTTGAAACATTATTGCATCATCAATCAAATCATCTTTTTTTTTTCTTCTTCTGTTTCCTTTTTCCGGTTTACTTAAACAAAAAAAAAAAACAATCAAACATCACAACAATCAAAACACGGAAAGAAAAGACATCAAAACCCTTCTTCATTCATTTGTTATTATTCTTACATAAAGAAGGTTTCTTGGTTATTCAAAAAAAAGTTTTTGAAATCATTTATTTCCCCTTTTTAGTTCATTTTTTTTTTAATTCTCATTCTGCATTTCATTTCCATTCATTTTCATTTCATCTATCTTTTACAAAAAAACATTAATAGACAGTCATTTTAATTCATATATATGCATCATGAGTACCATTAAATCATCATCATCATTATCAAACATAAAAGATTCAACTATATTATGCATGAATTTCAATCAAGATCAAGGTTGTTTCGCTATTAGTCATAACCATGGGTTCTTAGTTTATAATACAAACCCTATTGAATTAAGAGTGAAAAGAAATTTTAGTACATCTTCAATATCAAATGGGTCTTCAGTTATAAGAAATAATAGTACGGGTAGTACAGGATCAAATTCATCAACAAATTCAAATACCACAGCCTCATCATCTTCGGGATCCGGGATTGGTCATATCACAATGTTACACAGAACAAATTATCTTGCCTTGATTGGAGGAGGTGATTCCCCAAGGTTCCCTCCTAATAAATTAGTCATTTGGGACGATTTAAAGAGAAAAACAAGTTTACTGTTGGAGTTTAGTAGTCCAGTATTAAATGTGTTATTATCAAGAGTACGGATTATTGTGGTTTTAATTGATCAGATTATAGTTTATGGGTTTGCTGCTCCACCTAAGAAATTTCAAACTTATAATACAATTAATAATGATTTTGGGATTGCGGATTTATCAGTTAATAGTAATCAAGCAAGTAATGGGTCCAAAAACGCAGTTAATGATATCAAAAGTCGCAGCATATCTCCACCAAATTCATCAAGTTCTTCAAACACATCATTAAAAGATTTCTCACCAACCAATAACAATAACATTAACACTAACGGATCATCATCATCATCTTTTAGTTTTCAAACTTTAGCATTCCCAGGTAGATCAGTGGGTCAGATTCAAATCGTTGATGTTGGTGGTAATAATGAGAAAAATACCATGAATATTATTAAAGCTCATAAACTGAATATTCGTTGTTTGTGTCTCAACAAATCAGGTACATTAGTTGCCAGTGCTTCCATAACTGGTACGTTGATAAGAATTCATTCAACTAGAACTACTACATTGTTGTATGAATTCAGAAGAGGTATTGATAAAGCAGTCATTACATCTATGAAATTTAGTCACGATGATACGAAGTTGGCCGTATTATCAGATAAGCATACTTTGCACGTGTATAACATTGACGAGAGACACGGAGGTGGGTTGAATCGTCATCATGTGTTAAACAATTTACCATATTTACCAAACTATTTCAAAAGCACTTGGAGTTTCTGTTCAGTTAACACAAATAAGTACCATCATGACGATGACAGTGCCAATACTTCGTCTACAGAGATTGACGAAGGGGTATTGGGCTGGAGTGGTGATGATAGTATCATAATTATTTGGAAATTGAAAAAGATTTGGGAAAAATATGTCATTGTTGATGCGGAAAATCATCAAGAGTATGAAATCATTAGATCAAGTTGGAAAAAACTCGATAATGATTAACGAATTTATTAATTATTACTTTGTTTAATGTTTTTTATATTTATATTTTGTCTATGTACAAAAGAAAACAAAAGCTAATATTATTTTTGCATTCATTTTTTTTTTTTTTTAATTCTTGTTTAGTTTAGGTACATTATATAGTTTCACATAATAAAGGTTGGTAAAACACAAGTTCCTTTTGTCGAGTATTACTCTTTCCTTGCATGATATCCCACTTTCTACCATGATAGTTTCTTATAAATCTATCTGCATCTTTACTATCACCGAATTTCAATAAAACAACATGTTGTTCGTTTCTCACATCCGCCAACACATCAACAATCTCTTGTAATCTATAACTCCACAACAACTTATAAACTTGTTGTTCATTCAACCCAAATGGCCAATTCCTCACAATCACATAATTCTTACGTTCAGGATTCAACCAAGTTTTCAAAACATCGAAATTATGGAACTCCTTATCACTCGAAAGATCATCATTTTCTTCTTCTTTGATATTGACAATCTCTTCAACTTTCCCAAAATCACTAATCAACGGATTACTCATCCCTTGCAATACGTCTTTAGTCAACTCCACAAACTCGAAATTCAACGTGATCCCATTAATCACTTTATTCTCCGTTTCCTTAATGTACACCGCGGCATTCAATTGGTTGGCAAACACTAAGAAATACTGATTCATAAACGTCATATCTTTGCCATTGCGTTTCTTGACCATTTCAAACGGTCTAAGACGGAAATTATAGCGTAAGTTACGTTCCGGTGGGATCAATTTCCACATGTCTTGCTTGGTGATGTACGAGTTCGGACACTTGAATCTGACGATATTGCTCTTGAAATGAGGCCATAACAGAAGTAATGCATTCTCAGGGGCAATCTTTAATTTAGAACTTAAATCAAGTGATAAATCTGGTGTTGTTGTTGATTCTTGATCATTATATAGAATTCTTGAGATGGTTGGAGTGGTTATATCGGTGATGATGGTTTTTTTAGGTGATAATTTCTTTGAGGTGGATGAGTATAGTAGATTTAGTAGTTTTTTCGAAGATTCCAATGATGGTTTTGACATTTGATGTATGAATAAAGAATCATCAGGAAGATGAAAAAGAAAAGAAAAAATTGAAAAATATTATTTTGATTTCTTCTCGTTTGTAAAGTGTGTCACGTGATATATTCATATTTCCGAGAGATTTTACATACACAACCTCGGTGATTCACTACAAACCTCGAGAATAATAAATCGCTTTTGGTTTATATCAGATGATTACAAATACAATAAGGTATAATAAACTCCGATATCTTCAATTATTTTGTGTCGTAGTACACGCCACATATATTTTAGTCCTCAATACAAAAATCAGAAAATTTTTTTTTTTTTTCGAGAAAAATTTTTTTTTTCTTTCAAATCCCATAAAATCAATCAAGAAATACCTCCCACCTTACTTGTATATAAAAACAACCATTCCTCCTTGTATTTAAGTCTTGAATAATATCAACTGTAAATAGTCTTTAATACTTATTTCATTTCATTTCACTTTCCATTTGTTAAATCCTTTTTTTTTTTTGTTTCAAGACCAAGTTTCCCCAAGTTTTTTTTCTTTTATTATTTTGCCATTAGTAAAAAAAAAAAAACAAAAATTCACATAGAAAAAAAAGAGAAAAGGAAAAAAAAAAGAAAACCACTTCAATAACCAAAAAATATAAAGGATTACTTAATCACCCACGTTTTATTTTTCATTTTTTCATCCACTTCATTTCAAGGTCATTACAAAACTTCATCGTTTTACTTTGTTCTAATAAATAATGCCTTCGGAAACTATTTGGTCCAGTGGTCATAATTCCCCTATTCAAGCCAATCCACTGTTGACATCTTCCTCAACCACCACATACAAATCAGTTATTGATCAGATTGATCCTGAAGTTGTTCGTTTATTTGCTGGCTCAAATACTTTTGATCCGTTAAATACCACCGTTGGAGCCGAACCAAGAAGATTATCGTTTAATGATGGAAGTGATATTATGGATAATGACTTTTTTGGATTGAAAAGAGGTGCATTATCAGCAGTTACTGCACCTTTAGTCACCAAGACTACAAATCCAAATAATAAGAATTTCGGTACTGCCTCTATTAGTGGTGGGATTGCCAATAGACATCCTCCTCAAGATAGTTTTTTACAAAAATTCGCTAGTGTAGCTGATGCCACTAGAGATATTGAATTAGGAAGATTGTCTTTAGATGATAGAAGTACTAATGTGGCAGTTTCTCAAAGTGCATTCACTTCTCCTCATGGTTCATTAAATGAAAATTTGAATATGCCTGCCCCAACTAGAGGTTCAAGACATCAATCTATTAGTGAAAAAATCGATAACTATAATAATAACTCACCAATCCAAGCAACTGCAGCTTTATCGATGAACTCCGATTTAAACTCCGATCATGGAGCAAATACTAATGGAGTTCCAGCACCTGGTGCTACATCAACTCATTCTCATAATTTTTGGAATCCTGCCACCGCCACTGCTTTCACTCCGGCTAATGTTGGTGGACCAGGTTATTTTATGGATATGAATGGTTTACCAATTCCTCCACCTCCACCACATGGTTTTTACCCTGCCAGAGGAGGAAATAATTCTAATTCAGGTATGCCACATATGAGTTCACCACCTCCGTTTATGATTCCATCTCCACCACCATTTTTGGATCCAAGTTTGTACAGTATGATGTATGGTGGATTCCCTCCACCACCACCTCCATCATCTCAGCAACAACAACAAGACCAACAATCAAACGATGATAAGAATGAAAAAGGTGAATCAGATAAATCAGAAGAAGGTAAAGATGATGCAATTAAAAAGGAAGGATCAGCTCCTGGTCCAATTGGAGGTGTTGGATTAATGAATCGTCAATTTTCTCCAGCTTCATTTATGTTCCATCCTTTCAATCCATATCAAATGTACCAACATTCACCTCCATTAGTTCATCCAGATGCTGCTATGCGTGGAATGACTCCACCTCCAATGGGAATGGGACCACCTCCAACACATGTGAGTGCCACTTCTCCACCACCACAACAACAACCACAACCACAAGGTGGTCATCATGGTCCTTCCACGTCATCTTCTTCATCTGCTACAACTCCATCTGGTCAACCACATGTTAAAGG
>JAKTXQ010000515.1:0-13725 GCA_030582995.1 Candida maltosa
CACGATAATTGAGTTTACATTTGGCAACTCATAAACAATTACCAGAATCACAAAAATTTGCTGATCAAAATGCATCCAAAATTACAATTGCAACCCACGATCCTAACCAACATTTGCAACAATCTCAACCACAACAGCAACAACCACCACCACAATCATATCAACAACAAATTCCACAACAAACTCTACATCAACAACAACAACAACAACCAGTCCCACAATATTCAATCCCAGCAAACCCAATGCAAGCAAATCCTTTAGGGTACATTCCTCAAAATAATAATATGTACAATATGCAAAATGTTGCCCGTCCATACACAGCTTATCAACAACAACCAATTATTTACCAACAAGCACCAACTGGTCAACAACAACAACAACAACATCAACAACAACAGTCGTTTCAACAGCAATCCCAACCACAATCTCAACCTTCACAGACTAAAATTAAAACCGAACCTCACCAGGTAAAACAAGAAAGTTATACTGCTAATGGGGTCAAACAAGAACCAGCATCACCACCTGATAGCAAACAAGCAAGTCAAAGTGTTACCCCTAAGGTTCCAAAAGTCAATGTGACGCGTGGTGAACATTCAAGAAATGCTTCATTTACCAACAATCAATTACAAGAAATGTCACAATCTCAATTTAATAGTACTGCAAATGAAAGCACTTCCACTGCTCCTACCACCAATGGTGATATTGGGTTAAATTTTGCCAGTCCTAAAAAAATCACTGCATTAGAAGCATACACCCCTGAACGAGGATCCAGAGGAGGTAATGGGACATCCAATCACAACAACCCAAATAATAACGGGAAACCAAATAACCAATCCTCTCCTGCATTTTGGAATTTTGTTCAATTTAGCACTCCAAATGGTCAACAATCTCCACTTAGAAAAAATGGCGAAGGTGACGACAATGACGATGAAGATGACGAAGAAGGAGAAGAAAGTAATAGTCCTACATTAAATAGAAAGAGAGTTAATTCTGGTGGTAAAAGCAATCAAGATGAAGAGGAAGATGACGATGATGAAGACGACGACGATGACTCTTCACCTTTTACCAAAGATCAACAGAATAACACCAATTCTGCATCTACTACTACTACAACGGTATAACCCATTTGTGAAATATTTTTCATTTTCTTCATTATATATTACATATACTATTTTTTTATTATTATTATTTGTTATTTAGTTGTACTTTATATACCGAATTTTTTTATTTGTTCATTTAAAAAGCAGATCTATTTCTCAAATCAGTCAACTTCTTCTCAATATCACCAATCGATTTATTAACTTTCTGTGCAAGTTCCATCTTCAAACCATGCTCCAACCCAAAATAACATTCCAATAAATCACCATCAATCACATTCTTCACCGGATTGTAATATCCTCGAAACAACAAATGATCTTTCCCCACCAAACACCCAACTTTCTCCCTCATCAATAACTGCAAATTAAACAACCACTCAATCTCATTTTTAGAAATCAAGGGGACAAACAACCCAATCAATCCAGATATCCCAGTATACACAATCGCGGATGCCCCAATTTCGTTCAAATTACCCACATTAAACCCGGTGACGACGTCTGGGATATAAAACAGACACAAATTAGTGAGTTTATAAGGACAGCTGTTTGAAGAAGTTGGTAAGTTTTTGGAGAATATGGTCCAGTTTTCTTCGGATTGGCGTGATATCGATTCGTCGAGTCGTGAAATTGACACATTCCCGAACTTATCACTCGCGATCACGGTGTCTTCGTCTAAGGTGGTTATACTGATGATTTGTTTCTTGGTTACGTCGTCGGCGATTGGGATGAATTTATTTTGTGCGTCGTCGAATTTAAGGAATGCTATGGATGAGGAGGTATGTGTGTCGGATATTATGATGCGGGATTGTTGTGAGATGATCTTGTTGATGTTGACCATGAATGGGATTGTGGTTGATGATTTTCGTAAGAGTTGTTTCTGTCCCATGTCGTATAATTGGATTCTGTTAGCGGTGGCTAAGGCTAGTTTGTTTTGGAATGATGCTAGGACTTGTGGGAAACGATCTAATTCGGTTTTATGGATGAATTGAATGTTTTTCTTACCCAATTTGTAAGTGTATAAGTAACATTTATCATGTCCATTTGGTAGAAGGGTTTGGTTAGTAGCTATGGCTACAATTAAATATGGAGATGTTTTGGTGAATGTAACAACGGTTGATGAGATTATACTTTCATTGTTTTTAAGTTCAATAGATTGAATAATTTCATCGTTTTTCAATACTTGAATACATGACCCCCATGATTTGTCTCTTTTTTCATACCCAAACTCTTCATAATACTCTTCATCGACATTTTCCTTGATATCTCCATTTATGCTATGTTTATAAGGACCTTTAGTATTGTATTCACATTCAGTGACAAACATCCAATCTTCAAACTCAACAACTTTTCTCGGGGTGTATCGTAATTTCAATTTATCAATGATGAAATCTTGAGAAGGATCAAATTGTGTATCATCTTCTTTCCCAATTGAAAAAATCACCAAATTATCCCCTGATAACCCAACAATTCCTTGTCCATCACCAACATCTTCATTAATAAACGAACATATATTCGAAAGGGTATCATCCATAATCAACGGTGTCATTTTGAATTTGTCATCATACAAATATCCGATCCATGGTTTAGATGAAATTGCCAAAATCCCTTGTAATGCGTCATTGACATTCAAACTGAATGAGTTCAACAAGACCGGTTTCGTACCGAGATATTTACTCCTACTTTCGGATAATTTTCCATTAATTGGATCAATCTTCAATCGTGCATAAACCCCATTGGTCATCCCGATATGAATAGCTACGTCTTTACCCATCTTCATCATTTTCAAACTCACGCAGTTGGAAGATAACGCCTGGATCGATTTAATCGATAAACAATCGTTATTTTTCAATGATATAATCAGTAACGATTCATCAGAGGTCCCAATGATACCGAATGGAGATTTATTATCGGATTGGATCGTCATGGCAGTAATATTACCAGATATTTGTAATCGATCCTGATATTCTACCAATTGATCGTCAATTGGATCAATTTCAAAATAAACAACTTCAAAATTAGACAACGCGATCAATACTTGAGTGTTGTTACATGAAGCGTGAGTTATGGTAATGCCTGCTGGTGGGAACCAATCGGTGGTTTTTTTATCTGATCGGATATGACGTATTCCGTTAGTGTAAATTTGGACAATTGAAGATTTCCCGATTTGTTGAATCGCAATGGTATGTTGATCTAATAACATTTGGGAATCTGTCACATCTTCAACGTTTTCCCCAAGGGAAAGAACTATGGTTTTGGAAGATAATGATGAGGAAATTATCAAGTATTCATCGTTGGTGGAGGAGGATGTTAATTTTGTGGTGAAAATATCTGTCGGGTTTATGGATAATGGGGATTCAACTAATGTATCGGTTGGGATCCCATGAGTTATAGTTTTTATATAAGAATGGGATGATAAGGTAAGTAATTTGGAGTTGTTGATGATTTTGGAATCTAACAACGGACTCAATGTTTGTAGCTTGTCAATAACGGCCAAGTTTGTTAATGATTTCAATTTATAATTAAATATCCCTTTTTTAGCAGTTGCCAAATCGTCAACTGATTTAATGACGAGCTCATTATTTTCTTCACCTAATTTTTCAAATTGATACAATATCCTATCATTATTGGAAACATTAGCAAATAATAGACCACTTTTGAATATGTTTAAACTGATACATGGAGGGATAGTATCAAAATAAGTCAACGTAATATCCTTAACCAAAGTCCTATCATGATCAAAATCAATTGATAACTTAAACAAATCACCAAATGTATTTTGTAGTAATATAAAAAACTGTTTCTTCTTCATGGAATGAATAACATGATTAACAATCGTACAATCTTGACCCTTTCTTCTTGGTAAGGAAAGATATATCCTTTTTTGACTATTCAAATTATCATAAAAAATCCAGTTCTTCCCACATACCAACATCCCACCATTTATAGAATTCGGTAGTGGTATCAAATGGTTTGCATCGCTCGGAAGTGGTTCATTTACCATTGGTTTCCGTTTAACAATATGATTCAAACCTTGATCCAATTCATAATAATTCAATACTAACTCTTTACTGCTCGTCAATTCAAGTGCACCAAACAATGGGTTCTCATGATCAGTATTCAAAGCAATCACATCTAAAGTTAATAATCCATTGCTATGGAAATCCAATGGCGAACTCAATTCCATATTTCCTTCCAATTTATACAACAACTTATTCTTCTCCATCGCAGATACCAAAACACATCGGTTTTCAGGATCAATCGCGATATATTCCCCCGGATACGTTCTATTCCATCCATTCTTCGTCATTGGCTCTTGCACCAACACATTGGAAAACTTCTTAGTTTTAGCAGAGTATTCCAAAAAAGTCAAGTTCCCAGAATCACTAGTTATCACAAGCACGTCATGATCATCTCTATGTATGATATCAAGTTTATTAATCACCCCAAGTAGATTCTGACATGATTTAACTTCAAGTCTCCCTGTTTCCGAATTGATTTCATAAAGTTCAATCGTGGTGGATGACGCAAGAAGTAATTGTTGTTGATGTTTTGGAGGTGGATCAGGGTAAAACTGACCAACAATTGATTGAATGTAATGTGAAGACGGTTTTAGTGTCAAGTTATACAAGTATAACGAGTCTTCATTGATTAACATTGTCAGTGGTGGTGGTGATTGTTGATAAAAAAAGAAGGTTCAAAAATCTCATCGGGTTAAAAATTGCATTTCCAAAAAAGTACATGTCACGTGACCAACAACGTTAACAACTAAAGAAATGGGAATAAATGGAAATACAAACAAGAGTTCAGTTGTAAGAGATCTCCATTACCTTGTTGACTCCGCCATAAAGTACTTCCCCACAGAGTAGAACTACAATTGATAATAGTAGCCAAATTCGCTCAAACTAATGAGAATGACAATAGAACATAGGCTAAACCAGGGGTGGCTATGGCTAAAAAACAATAGCCTCGACGAATAGACAATAACAGGAGATTATTGTATGCAAAATGACAATGGGTTACATATACACGACTTTAAAGGTCGAGTGACTATAAAGAACAAAAAAAAAAGAAATACATATATACATTTATTAGGTCATCCACACATTAAAAGTGAATTCATGAATAATTGGATTTTACTAAGCTACTTTCAGAACTGGTGTTGTTTGGAAAAAATCATCCACAGTTCTACTTGTTAGGAATAATACCTCATATTTGGTTTCTCATTGAAATAATTTATTTAAATAATTCCTAATCGAGGTTCAAGAAATATTATTTTTGCAACCATATATCCAACAAGAATTTAGATACAGTCTTCATAAAGAAGGAAAGTAACAGTTGCTAACACCCGAAACAATTTCTTCGTATCCACTCAATCAATCACCATGAATTTTTTTACTGCCATTTTGTTTTTGTTAACTTCCGCTTTGGCCAAAAACATTTTATTAACCAATGACGACGGATGGGCATCTACAGAAATCAGAGCTACCTACTACAAATTAAAAGATGCCGGTCATAACGTTTTTTTAGTTGCACCAGTTTCCCAGAGATCAGGATATGCCGGTAAATTCGATCTCCCATCTTCCCCCACTTTACAAACAAACGGCGAATTCTCCCACCCCAGAGCCGGTGCTCCCTCGTGGGGTCATGAAGTGGACGATGATCATATTTGGTATTTCAATGGAACACCTGCTTCATGCACCGCCGTTGGACTCGATTATATCATCCCCACATTTGGCGATAACGTCAAAGTCGACTTGGTTGTATCGGCTGTGAATCAGGGGAATAACGCTGGTCCGGCCGCATATACTGGTTCAGGAACGATCGCTGGTGCGTATATTGCCGTATATCGTGGATATGGTGCTGTTGCATTTTCCGGGGCGAATCTGAATAATTCATTTTTCAAAGATAGTTTGGATTTAAATGACGATAAAAATCCGTCCACTTTGTACGCGACAAAAGTCGTCCAGTTAGTCAATCAGTTATTTAAATCACAAGGGGATAATCCAAGAGTATTGGGTATGGGTGTTGGTTTGAATGTCAATTTCCCACTGGTGGGTTATGATGATGAAAAGTGTCTTGATCCATCGTGGGTGTATACGAGAATGACGGGTGAAGGCGCATATGCTATTGGTGTATCGTTTAATAATGATACCAAGTCGTTCAGAAGTTTGCCTATAAGTTCTGAAGCGGTGAGAACGTGCAGTAATGGTGATTGCGCTTTGCCATGTGAGAATCATATTGTTCTGAATGGGTTATGTCAATCTAGTATTTCTGCATTTTCGGTTGATTATAGTGCAAATACATCCTTGACCAGTCAAGTTAAAGATTTGTTAAAACCTTTGTTCAAAACATGATATAAACAATCAATATATGTATTGTTTTTATTTTAAAGACTATAAAGTAAAAAAACTAGCCACAAAAAAATGTGACGTAACAAAGGGTATAACTTTTATTGATTATGTCATTTAAAAGACTAAAGCCAAGACAGCGGCAACGGCAGACAAGAATTCAACTCCGTAGATTGTGTTCATACCAGCACCATTAGCACTAGAAACAACAGCAGAAGAAGAAGTTTCAGTTTCAGTTTGGTTGTCTCTCTTTTGTAACAAGTTCAAATCAATGTACAAACCAGCAGAGGTACTAGTTGGGATCTTGACATTCTTACCTGGCAAACCGTCGTAACCGAACCAACCAGTAGGACAACCCAAATCATAAGTGGAAGAGCCAGTAACTCCTAAAGTGTGAGTTTGGGTTAATGGACAGTAGGTGGTGATGACTGTGCGAACATCAGAAGTGGTGATAGTAACAACAGTGACCCCGGTTGGAGCAGTGGTGGTGTGACAACCGTTATTAGCACAAGAAGTAATGGTGATAACTTCAGTGGTTTGAGCAGTGACGGTAACGTAAGAAGTGGAGTATGAACCAGAACCGGTAGTGGTAGTTGGAGCCGGAGTAGAAGAAGTAGCAGCAACAGAAGAAGAAGCAGCAACAGAAGAAGAAGCAGCAACAGAAGAAGAAGAAGCAACAGAAGAAGAAGCAGCAACAGAAGAAGAAGAAGCAACAGAAGAAGAAGCAGCAACAGAAGAAGAAGCAGCAACAGAAGAAGAAGCAGCAACAGAAGAAGAAGCAGCAACAGAAGAAGAAGCAGCAACAGAAGAAGAAGTAGAACAGTAATCACTACTTGGAACTTCGACAATGACGACACCACTGGTAGTGACGGTTGTGGTGTATCCACCAGTCCAAGTGTTGGTGGTGGTTAAAGTAGAAGTGGAGGTGGATTGTGGAACGAGAACAGTGACGGTATCGGTCTTATCACCAGTGACAGTGGTAACAGCTGTAGCATAGGTACCAGTCCAGTAAGAAGTGACAGTGGTTTGACTGTTTGGAGTACTTGGAACTTCAACAATAACGGTATCAGTCTTGGAACCAGTTTGAGTGATGGTTTGAGTAGTGACGCCAGTGTAGGTGGAAGTTTTGGTGACTTGAGTGTTTGGAGTTGGAGCTTGAGATGGAGTACCACAAGTCAAGTGAGTAGAAGTAGTGGTGAACCAAGAACCAGTAGTATCAGAGGAAATAATAACTTCATCGACCTCAGTACAAACAGCACCATTGGTGTTAGTAGAAGTGATGGTAGTAGTGGTGGTACTTGGGGCACAACCTGGAGCAGTTGGAACTTCTGGACAAGCTTGACAGGCAGATGGTAAACCTGGGTTTGGACATGGACCGTTATATTGGATAGCACCATTGTTAACATTAAGAGCACCAATAGAGTTATCGGAACAAAGTTGGAATTTAGATGGATCGTAACCTAAACCAATGTTGAATTGTTGACTGACAAGGCCGTTAGCTCTTAAAGTCAAAATACCTTTGTTAGTATCGTAGGAGAATCCTTTTTGACCCAAAAGGGAAATGGAAAGCAATGGAACAGTCAAACCGATTTTATGAGCACCGTTAGCACCAAAATTAGCAACTTTGAAAGTTTGTGGGAAAGCTAATGGTTGAGCTTGAATGGTTGGGTTACCATCACCCATGTAAATAGTATGAGCAGAGTCAATTGGGAACAAAGCGTTAGCAATATAGAAAGATGAATCTTTTTGAATAGAGATACATCCGTTACCTTTAATGGAACAAATTTGGTGAAGAATGGAGTTGGTGACACAGATAGTACCTTGATTTTGAATCAGCAAACCCCATTGACCTAATTCAGCAAGACAACTAGATTTAAGTTCTTGGAAAATGTGGATGATACCAGAATTGGACCAGTTGAAAGAACAGATTTTAATGATTGGAACTTGAAGAGCACCTTTGAAAGCCAAGATCAATTCACCAGTGTTTTGGAAAGAAGCACCAACAATGTTACATGAAGAAGAAGCAAAAGATTCTAAAGAGTTGATAACCCAAGTACCATCGTTAACAATCTTGTTGAACAAACCAGCAACAGAAACTTTCAAAGCATTAGCAGTGGAGGAAAGGAAGAATTGACAATCTTTTTGAATGTCAATATTACCCAGGAAACCACAATCGAATTGATTGACCAAGGAGAACGAAGCACTTTTGGAAATGGAGATATCACCAACACTAAAATCAAATGAACCATATTTGACTAAAGAGGAGGTTAAATTAAAAGAAGCAGTGACCACAGCAAAGGTGGCAAACAACGGAACAATAAGATTTTTCAATAACATTGGATTGATTTTGTTAATGAAAAAAAAAAGAAAAAAAAGGAAATGAAAACTGAAATAAACAGGGAAAACTACGACAGTTTATATAGTTGAGTTTTTTGTTGATTACAGTTACTATTAACCCATGATCATCAGTACCCAAATACAGTAGAATTGCAAACATTATTGGAAAAAAAAAATTTCATTTGCACACAAAGAAGGATGCAAAAAAAAAAAAAAAAACCAAAATAAAACGCAAATCAATCAATATTGCTGATCCTAATGATGACCTTTTAGTCAATTTCAACATGAAACAGAACAATAGCTGTTAGCAATAACAGATGAATTAGACAAAATAAAGCTTACCACAAAATACATTTTAAAAACCCTTGTGAAATTTTATCGTTTACTGTTTAGCGAGTGCAAACGAACACCTTCTAGAAAACTTAGCAAATTTTAACCTACCATTTTTGTCATACATACCAATTTTACAATTATTTTTTTTTGGAGGGGGAGATCTCAAACAGAATGGGAGATCATAAGTAGTATTGCTTTTTCTTTGCCAATGCTCGTAGTTTGCTTGGGTTTTCGATCATTGGTTATGTATTTTTTTTTTTTTTGGCTAAGTTGTTGTCAAAAAAACAAAACCAATCAATCTGAAAAAGTAACCAATCCCTATTATTCTAAATAGAATATACATACAATGGAAAAAAGAAAAACCCTGTACCGGTGATCCTAAAGAAGGAACGTTTTCATTCTTTGTTGAAACACGCAAGGAATTTTAGGGATACGGGTTTTGTGTAGCCCGACGCGAAACACCCGACTGTATAATGTTGAAAGATTTACCAAGCATAATGCCCGCCTCATCCTTAATTAGAGAAGAACGTTTATCCAATCATCAATGGATATTTCATTATCCAGATCTCTTAATTTATTCCGAATAAGGGAATAAAATGGTTTACACGATGAATGAAATGAAATTTATCTCTTCGTCTATTTTATTTTTTACGGTTCGCGGAATGAACAGTACATTCGAGAAGAAGATGATGGCTTTGATGATGATTAACATGTGGGTGTTTTATCCATTCTTTCGTATTGAGAAATGGATTCGGTTGATTGGATGGAGACGGATATAGATTATTTCCGCATGTGGACTGTTTTAGGTAATTGGATGAGCCAATTGAGAAATAAACCTTTATTTTCTTGGTCGTTTTCATGGATCTACCTGCCTATTTCTTACCCCCAAAAATAGTATTGCCATAGGACTATGTTTGAAGAGGTTATTTAAGTGTAGGAAACAATTTTGCAGGTATTTTTCAGAAAATTCGTTAAGGAAAACTAAAAATAAGATTGAAGTGTAGGAAACAATGTTCAGGGAGAATATTCATCCGAACAAGTTTACCATGCTGATGAACGTGGTTTTTGATTGTTGAATGTCAAAGTTAATTCGTCCTGAAGGGGGCTTTGGCTTGTAGATGCAAAATACAATAGAAGTTTCAAGTATCGGGTGAAATAGGTGTAAGGAGTAATTGCAAAAAATTTACTGTGAAAATTTTGGTTCCAATTTTTTGCAAAAAAATCAAATTTACAAGTTTATAATTTAATACTACTTCTAATGTGATATTCAAACACATAAACCACCTACAACATCAATCAATCCACTTCACATCCATCATGAATGAATACTTCTGTAGCAAAAATTTCACCACCTCTCCTTATATTCTTTGTCGGAAAAATTAAAAAAAAGTGAACCAAAAAAAAAAAAAAAAAATATTGAACTAAAAAACATTACTAATTCATTTCACCATTAACTAATGAAATTCCTAACAATACTCCTATACATAACCACGGTCATTGCCTACTCCGCATCCAACATCCTTATAGGAAACGACCAAAACTTGCAATCCATAATCAAAACACGTGGGAAATTCACCTTTGTCGATTTCTACGCCGATTGGTGTCGTCATTGTAAGAAACTTTCACCAACCATTGATCAATTAAGTGAATTGTTCAGTGATGTGCCAGAAGTGCAAATCGTCAAGATTAATGGTGATAAAGAAGGAAAGAAAATGGGGAGAAAGTATGTGGAGATCGGATACCCCACGTTATTGTTTTTCTATGATGATGGTAGAAAGGTGGAGTTTGATGGGATTAGAGATTTGACTACTTTGAGTAACTTTATCCAACAATTGAGTGGGATTCGATTAGAAGATAAGCCAGAAGTGGTTGAAGATGTGGTGATTGATGATGAACCTGGTAATAAGTTGGTGGAGTTTACACCAGAGAATTTTAATGCAAAAGTGAAGCTGAGTCGTTTTGCTGTTGCTTCATTTGGTGCATCATGGTGTAAATACTGTAAAGAATTGGATCCGGCTTTGGAGCAACTTGCTAATGATGTGTTTGTTAGAGATGATATTTTGATTGGACATTTGGTGATTGATCAATATGAAGACCATACGTTGGATGAAAAATACGATATTCAAAACTTGCCAGGGATTTTGTTTTTCCAAAACGGAGATTTAGAAAATCCGTTAGTTTATAAAGGTGGCAAAAACTTCAAATCCTTGCTTGACCAGATTAACAAGTTTACAGGATACAATCGTGATTATGAAGGTAATTTAGCTGCAAATGCTGGTGTAATTGATGAAGCCACTCAATTAATCAAAGAAGGTGGGGACATTACTGAATTATACGAAAATTTGGATAAAATTCCTGGTGAATCTATTGAATATTACAAAAAATTAGTTGGCGCTAAAGAATATATTCCAAGTGAGTTATCAAGAGTTGAAGATATTTTAACTAATGATATTGACAAGTTGAACGGATTGACCATCGATTCATTAACTAAACGAGCAAACATTCTTAGACTGTTATTATAATATAGACAATAAATATATATTCTACCATTCTATAGGATTAAATTTTTGTACAAGTCTAACTTTATCTGGCCACACTTTCCCATCTCCTACTATACACTCATCAACAATAGGTTTAATGTTATTTGGTTTACATAAACCCAACCAAATATTCTTACCCAGTGATTTCAAATAAATCATAACATTTGCAGCATATTTATGACCACCGATATGATTTATAAATTCAGTAGTTACACCACCAGGACTATTATCGCCAAATTCTTTATATAAGTCCAACTCTTGTAAATACTTATCCATTTCCCTTTTCATGATTGGTGCCGTCACTCCACAACGTTTATCTCTAGTCGAATGAGAACAGAAAAATACATAACTTTGATTTGAATCTGGAGATACTTTTGGTAAACTTTTTGTGATTTCTTCTATGGCGGCATCTTTTATCAATAATTCATGTAGTTCATCCAACACGGAGTCAACTTCATCTATAGTGATACCTTTGACTTTCAAGAAATATGGCAAGATTAATATATCACCCTTTTTTTCATTAATATAATCATCATTAGTAAATAGATCATCTGAAGAAGCAGATGAAACATTAACTTTAATATTACCCAAAGGAGATTTCTTATTTCCGGCCCATTCCCCAATTTGATGTCTTAAAGTGCCAGTCTTTTCCAAGGCATCATGTGGCCAATCGGTCTTACCGGTAGCTATAAGTATATGCATACCATAAGGTTTAGTTGATTTCCATAATGGTTCGGTTTCTTCAAATTTCAAACTTTTAGGGAACTTGGCAGTACAAGATTCACAAGTTTCTGAACATTCCGATATTTCAAAACCTAAACTTTCGATTTCTTGTGATGCAGTTTCTTCATCAGTAGTAGTTTTTTTACCAAAGAATTTTTGTAAGATTGTCATAATTTTTAAGGATGAATAAGAAATTAATAAAAAAAGAAGAAAGTGGCGAGTAGTTCGACTTTTTTTTTAAAGATATCTTCTAGGTGACAAATATTTATATTTATATTAGTCAGATGGTGTGGGATTGAAAAACTAGAAATTTAAATATTTTTTTTCTTTTTTTATTTTTTTTTTTTCGGATTGCCGTTGCGATAATAAACTCCGATTCCGTATTTTTTATTGGATTTTTATTTAATTTTTGGGAGGGCGAAAGTTTGTTTTTTTGCACAAGCCTTGTCATAATAAAAACATGAGATAACGAATAAACCCAAATGGAAAACCAGTCGTCTTTGACGTGATTCATTTATGGTTAATATTTGTTTTTTGCAACTTTTCACTATTAATAAATGGAAGATTCATGATCTGTGAATCGTCACCACAACAAGTAGACTTTGCAAAGCTAAAAAACGAAAACTACAGTATAACACACAACCGACAAAGAGGAAAGACTACTACCAAACAAACTGACCTATTAGTAAACTATTACAAGTGTGATAGTTTGTAAATTGACAGATTTTATGTGTCCACAAAATCAAAAGTCACGTGACCAAATTTCATATTTACATATGTCATCATATGCTAAACTAGATCTAATCATGTAAACTTGACTTCATTAAGGCAAAGTAAGTATCATTGAAAGGGAAAGGTGAGCATAATTACATAATCAAAGTTGACGAAAGACTTCTTGGCAATTGGAAACTTTGATAATAATTATTATTATTTATGATTAGTACTATTATAATAATCTCGTGTAAGGGGGAATAAGAATTAGAATAGGGATAATGATCAAGTCTTTCTCTTTCTCTCTATTACAAGAATAACTTCCGATATCGACAATTTCTAAAAGTCACGCTTTGGATAACGGAAAAATCAAGTATTCTTTCTCGCCTTTAAAATCCGGTTACAAACTAAACTGATATACAATTCTAAAAATAACTAAACAACATGACAGTAATACTTAACTTTCTATCTGTTTTAATCGAGTTTAACCGAACCGACTAAGGTTAAATAAGCTGTTGAACGAAATCCAGAACAACATCTAAATGCAAAAAATTAAAAAAAAAAATATCAAACAAAAAAAAAAAAAAAAAATTTTTTGAAATTCAAAAAAAAAAAAAAAAAAAATTTATTTATTTA
>JAKTXQ010000516.1:0-17774 GCA_030582995.1 Candida maltosa
CTTCAGGGAATTTGAAACTGAAAACTCTGTCTGGAACAACTGGTTGGATCAAACCATCAGCTTCCATTTTATCTAAAATCTTTTGTCTAGATTTTGCTTGTTTAACCAAGTTAGCATAAGTACCAGCAGATGCAATGAATTTCTTGATATGGGCAATTTCTTCTTGTTGTTTATTGTATTGTTTTATTTGATTGGTTTCCAATTCGGCTCTGGTCTTGACATAAGAATCGTAGTTACCACCATATAAAGTCAAAATTTTCATTCTCATATCAATCATGTTGGTACAAACACCATTAAGGAAATCTTGAGAATGAGAAACTAAAATCAAAATTCTGTCAAATCTCTTCAAGTATTCTTCCAACCAAACACAAGCTTGTAAATCCAAATGGGCAGTTGGATCATCCAATAACAATAAAGTTGGTTTAACGAATAATGCTTTAGCTAAAGCAACACGCATTCTCCAACCCCCGGACATATCTTTGGTTTTCTTGTTAATGGTGACAGAGTTAAAACCCAAACCAGTTAAAATAACAGCAGCTCTACTTTCAAAAGTGGATGGATCCATTTCATCGATTTTTTCATAAATACCATCCAATTGAGGACATTCTGGACCTTCTTTAACAATCAATTCTTCAACTAAATCTTCCAATCTCTTCATTTCATGTTCAGCTTCTCTAACAACATATTCCAATGCAGAGAATTCAGTGGCTTCAGCTGGTTCATTCAATAAATAAATATCAATATGTTCAGGAATTGGGAATTCTCTAGCAGCGATAGATTTCATCAAGGTGGATTTACCACAACCGTTTTCCCCTAATAAACCATATCTTCTACCATAATTCAATTCCAAAGTAGAATCTTGAATCAAGACTTTACCATGGAACAAAAGTGAAACTGAAGATAATTTAATATCTCTTGAAGTTTGTAAAGATTCTAAAACACCAGTAGTGACTCTATCAGATAAACCATGTTCATCAGTTTGTAATTTCAATTTTGCAATTTGTTGTTCAGCATCTTCAACTTCTTCTTCAGCTGCATCTTTTTCAGCTTGTTTCTTGGTCTTCTTGGTGGTTTTACCTTCAGCTGCTTTTTTAGCTTCTCTTTCTAAACGTTTTTGTTCTCTTTTGGCTTTGGATGAAGAAATAGACATTGTTTTAAAAAAAGTTGTTGCTTCAATTTAGTTAGATGAACTGGAAATAAAAAAAAAAGGAAAAAAAATTTTTTTTTTTTTTCATACACTTTGTTAAGGAGAGAGAGAGAGAGAAGGCATCGATTGGGTTTACGTAATATTGTAATGTCACAAAAAAATTCTTATGTGCAGACAAAAAAGAAAAAGAAATTGCTGCGATTTATTATTACCAATCACAACAACTCCAAATAATCAAGCGAAGTATACACTGTACCAATCTTTGTTGTTTCTTTTACTTATCAGTAAATGATAATATCAAATGAATAAAGGGTAACGTTAGCTAATACCGTCAAAAAAGCAATTCATCGAAAAGTATTCATCTGTATGCTTATGTCTGTTACACACTAAATAAATAGATGTATTATTTTCTTCTCTCATTATCCATATCGATCATTTGACTCTCTTTAAGAAGAAAAAAATTAGTTCATCTTAGAGATCACTGGCAAAATTATGATAAAAAAAGAAACACGATAATCTGAAAAAGGAACTCTCCTCTCTCTTTTCATTTCTCACTATATATAAAAAAAAGAGCATTATTATTTATTTATTATCGTCGTCCTTTGCCACCATCTTTTTTTTTCTGTTTGTTTGTTTGATGGGAAAGAAAGAGAATAGAAAAAAAAAACTACCACCCAAAAATTATTTTTTCTCCCTCCCTCCTCCTTCTCCTCTCTCAAGACTCGACAGACTCAATAAATTACTAATTAATTAATTAACCAAACTAACAAACTAATTGATAGATTGATTAATTCAATATAACAATAAAAAAAAGAAGTTATGTCACCCGTCGATAAAAAACTGAAGACGGATCCATCTCCAAAACGGATCAACGTCACCGCTCCAATTCCATTAAAACATGTTCCCCCAACATCAATCCCCAAAATTGCCTCACTGGATCACTTACGACAACAAGTTCTTGATCAAGAACGGACATTACGCTCATTAACCCCATTCACCATGGGTCAAGTGCAACGTCATATCAACAGACGACCATCATACGGGACAATTGTCAGTAATAGGGAGGAGTTTTACAATTTGGATTATCCGCCAGATATGGACGAATTGGCCAAGATGCAACTCGACCCCAATTCTCGATTTTTCGCTAGATCTACACCTAGAACATTAGATTTACCTAGATTATTACCTTACAAGATTGAAAGCCCGCAAGATCAGGCGAAGTTTTTGAGCCATATCATCTCCCATCTCTATATCGCTATTAAGACATTGGATATTCAAGGGTCGTTGAGTGTCAGTGCTAAAGATTTGGCCGCTTTGAAAGATGCGATCCTGGATGTGGATTTGGCATTAGAGACGAATTTGTTTGAAATGAATCCGGAAGTTGCTGGTGTCGATGCAGATACTAGTGAGGAATTGATTAGTGAAGATTTCGAAACCAGTGATGAGGAAGAAGAGGAAGAGGATGATGAAGATGATGAAGAGAATGAAGGTGATAAAGATGCCACGACGCAACATAAGAAGTCACCGAAGTCGGCTGCCGTGGTTGGGGTGAAGACTTGGACTCATGAATTGTTGGTTTGGTTGAAGATGAAATACGAGATGCCGTTAAGTTTAAAAGCTAATTTGGCGAAAGTTTATTATGCCATTTGTCTTTGTCGTGGTCAACATGTGAATCTTAGAACTTATGTGAAAGTTTTTGAATTGTTGACTAAAGATCAATTGTTATTATATCATCATGGATTAAGATTGCCATGGGAAAATTTGTATAAAGAATTGGAACATCATTTACCATCGGTGGATATTACATTAATCCCATTTGAGAAAAAGGATCATAAACAACTTTTGAAATTGGCATCGAGGGCTAGTTATTTCTTTGATAAGAAATGTTTACCTGTGATGTATGCAAAATTGGCATCG
This sequence comes from Candida maltosa, assembly GCA_030582995.1. Lineage (NCBI taxonomy): Eukaryota > Fungi > Ascomycota > Pichiomycetes > Serinales > Debaryomycetaceae > Candida > Candida maltosa. Next base: position 3,065 of record JAKTXQ010000516.1, read on the forward strand.
AATTTCTCCGTCAATAGTTCAGCATTGGTTATGTCATCATTAACCCTTTTACCTAATTTTTTCACCCCGGAAGGAATAGAAAACGAACATGATATCCGTCATTACATCCCATCGTTTTTCTACATGTGGTTGAAGTTAAATAAAACTAATGGATTTGATGTACAAGTAAGTTCTCGACTTGGAATATTATCTTTAATATCATTATCCGTTCTTAATGATTTCCCAGAAACGAGAAGTTTCTTGAAATTAGGGAAATTTGGGCTTTATACTGAAGATCAAATGAAATTCATGGTGAATACATTAACCAATAGTTTAAGTATAATGGTTGAGAAATATTCATCCATGAAGTTGAAATATTTCCACGGTTTCGCCTCGGCCATTGTTTATTCCATGATTGGTGATTCGGCACTTGAAGAAAATGGTATTATTTATTACATCAGGACATTGATTAATGCCATTGAAAGTTACATTCATCCTTCCAATACCGGTGATTGGACCAGACCTATATCCAAGCTTGTTTTAGCATTAATTTATCAATTCCATAAACGATACAATTGTGAGAATGAAGAACGAGGCAGTTATTACAACATCCCACAAGATATCAAACTTTCCAAACCTGTCATTAAAGAGTTTGTCACTATTTTATTGCCAGTGGTTAAAATCGGTATCCAAGCCAAAAAGGAAAAAGTCAGCAGTGATTATATTTCGGCGTTACAACTTTTAGCATATTTGGAACCGGATTATGTTCTTGAACATACCCTTTTAGACATTTATGAATCATTGGAAGGAGTCATTTCTACTCATAGAGTTTCAACAGCACTCAGAACCATCGATACCCTTTCGAGATTTATTGTTTCTACTCCAATCTATCGAGTCCATACAACAAGAATATTACTGTTGGCATTACCTGGGATCGATTCTAATGATTTGGAAAAAACCATCCAAACTCTTGAAGTGTTTACCTCGATCAGTAATTTTGCTCCGTTCTATGATTTGACTGATGAAACTGGAGATTCTACATTAGCATTAGAGTTTACCCAAGAACATCTTGAATATTTAAAACGAAAAATTTATGATGGAGATATTGAACATTTCCAAGTTGATGAAAGTTTAGAAATCGAGGCATTGAAATCATCCACCACCGCATTTAAAGAATTAATTAAAAGTTTCACCCAAAGAATCACCTTACTTTTAGAAAACCTCCCTGATCCTGAAAAAAGTTCTGGTTTGGAACGAGGTTTGGCGGTTTCATTACCGAAATTCTTATACATTTTATTTGAATCGATTTCCGATGATTTATTCAAAACTTTCCGAAACGAGTTTTTCGAATTTGTCTTTAACAATACTTTTCAACCTATTTCTAACGCCGTGGGGGAAATCTGTGGTGGGATCATCAAACGTGATCCAAAATGTTTCAAGAAAAATGCTCTTATTTTAGTTGAAAAAATCAGAGAAGAAATTGAAGAAAATGAAGCCGGTAGTTATCGAACCGGTGTAGAAATCGTCCCTCGTGACCAAGCCTTATATTGGAACTTAACCGTATTGGATGAAATGATTGGTAATGCCGGTAGTCAAATCATGGACATTGCCGATGAGATTTACGACTTATCGTTTTATTTAATGGAGAAAGTTAAAAGTCCAGCGATGTTTGCATCAACTTATCTTGTAAATCAAGTGTTGCAAACCGTCACCAAGATCAAAATCAAAGAATGTAGGTTGATTTCCCCGGAATATGAAAAGAAACATGGTGTTACCGAAAAATGTTGGGGTGGGTTCTGGAATCTGAAGGAAAGATTCAGTAAAGAAAACACCACGTTTGATTGGTTTATCCCTACGGAAAAAGATGTAACTTTTGCCGTTGAATTTTTCAACAAACATGTTTCCAAGAGTTTGGAAAGTATAATGAGATTGATGCACGAATATGATAAAGATAAAAGCACCGCGCTTCTGTCATCAATGGCTATTGTGGAAGATATCAGACTGAATTTGTTATATTTGGCATACTGTTTAAGTGGTATTTCCTTTTTGTTAGATCCTTCATTTGAAGAAGATATCCCTAAATTGAGTCATGATACCGAATCAATCCAACAGAGATTATTACTTTTGAAACAAATTAGAGAGTTAAGTGGAGTATCAACTCAAAAAGATTTCATGTATGATGAACACACTACTCCGGAAATCATGGAGAAGATCATGAACGATTTAAGCAGTGAACATCTTGATATTGTTGCTGAGCTTGAACAAGTGAATGAAGAAATCAGTGAACATCATAACGTTGACCATATTAAAGATGATGATGCTTCCGGTAGTCCTAAAAAAGGTGGCGCTGATAGATCTGGATTCAACAGATTTGAAAGCACTAAATCATTCCCAATCAGTCGTCCAGATTCAGTTGTTCCTCATTATGATGATTCCGGAAGAGAAACTCCACTGATCAATGGCGTAAACATGTCAAGTATGAACCCGGCTATCACATTCAGAGAAAAGAGTTTATACACTTCCAATTATTTCTTTGGCACGGGCCAAGAAACTAGACAACATGCTGATTTATACGTCAGTCTTCATAAAACTAGAGAGTTGATTGGTAAGAGTTTGCATGTCATTTATAAATTCTTGGTCACGAATTTCCCAGACAATACCAAAATTTTCACCAATTTCTTGTTTGTTGTCGGGATGTGGTTTTCTGATGTCGGTAGAGAAAGAACCCTTGATTCAAGTCACGCCAAAGTCAAATATGGATATGTCAGTTATCTCCAAACGATTAATCGTGTAAGGAAACCATTTACGAGAGTTGCCATCGGGGCGAGATTGGAATTGTACCATCTGTTCAGATTGGCATTACATGCCACATCTCGTACCGAAACCAATTTGGATAAATTATTATTGGAAGATGTGGTTAAACTTTCGGTTTCCACATACGCTAGTACTTCAGCTAATGCACAAGGTGTGTTAGTTGATGCCATGAAACGATTAAATGGATCATATAACTTAATTGTTAAATCTGCATTCAAACATTTGTCAAGAGCGTTGGACGCTGACGATCATAAGAAAATCGAAAGTGGATTAAGTGTGTTTTCCATCAAGAAAATTAAAAGCAAGTTACAAAATGATTTCTTCAATATCCAGAAATATGTCGATTTATTACAACGTTGTTTAACTGTGGACAATCCAAATGTGTACAAGATTGCTTATTCATTATTTTCCGGAGTTCGTAAAGGAATATCTACACCAAGTAGTGTATGTATCCTTGATGAGGAAACCATTGATGTCATTAGACCACCTGATCAATTCATTGATTTAGAAATCAAAGCAGTCAAATTGGCGAAAGAGAATAAGAGGAAGATTTATTATGAAAAATTGGAAAAATTACAAGATCGAGTATTAGCAGATCAATATTCTAATGGTCATTGGAAAATCACATTACTGAATTTGGAATTGTTGCTGAACATTCAAGCATATTTGGATATCAATACTAGATTAGACATGTTGTTGTTATTCCAGAAAGAAGCTTCCGCTGATCATCCGTTGATTGCCAGACAAGCATTACAAGGTATAAGTCGTATTGTCAACAAACTTGTGATTTTGAACAAGTACGGATATAACCTTACCCTGTTATACGATTTGGATTACGTCATTCCGACATCGGAAGTTGTTGATACCAGACCAGTCAATGGAGTTTCATACAAAGCAACATGGCAGAAAGAGTTGAAAGAAACAGAAAATCCAGATTATTATATTGATGGTAAACCAAACACCGGTTGGTTGTTCTGGGGTGATGAAATGGTGGCAGTTAACCCTGCACCATTCTTCAAACTTGATTTTAATGCGGATGATTTGGACACCATCAAGACTTTTGCTGAATTTATTACTAAAGATTGGTTTTTGAAGATTGTTAAATTATGGGTCACTGACGGTGAAGCTAATTCATCTTTCCAAGTTCCTGATGTTTTCTTCATCGCCGCAGTGGTTGTGTTAATTTCTAATGGCTTTACTAAAAACTTCACTTTTGAAGAATTGTTATCCATCATTGAAGAAATTTACGTCCCTGATGAAAGAAGTTCTCATATAATCACCTGTGAATTGTTAGTCGGGGTATTATTTGGATCTAAATTTTTATCTGCCGAGTACTGGGATAGAAGAGACGAATTTGTCAGTAAATTCTTGCACAAAATCTTGAATGAAGACTTGTCGCCTGATAATCAAGGTATTTGGAACGTTTTCTGCGTCTGGTTACCTGGTCAACTTGATGTCAGAAGATTCCCTAAAGTATGGAGTGAAATTCTTGATTTCAAATTGGATCCAAATTCAGATTCCGCTTTCAGAGACTCCACCAGAATCAGTTATATGAGAGGTGTGATCGGTACCGTTTCGTGGCGTTTAGGTGATCCAGATAAAATCTTACAATTTTGTTTAGATAATATCAATTACAAATACGCGGCGGTGAGATCACAAGTTGGTAACCTTATGGCTGTTTTGTCGTTCAATTATTATGTTGAATCCATTGCCGACAGTAAAGTTTTCTTAGAAAGTACTCATACTAAAAAAGGTTTGATGTTGTATGATGGTAGAAGTGATTGCAGAATCATCAACATTGTTCTGAAATTATTTGATCAAATTGAATCTTGGAGAAAGGAAGTGGTTGATTTGACTCCTCAAGAGATTTTGAAAACCAATTATATCTACACCGCCACTACGGTGTTAACATGGTTGAGACAAGAATTAAACACCAATTTATCCATCTTGTTTGAATCTCGCGTTCCATCACACATCGTCCCATTCTTATTAGAATTAATCAACATGAGAGAGGTTTGTCAATTAGGTAATATTGATCCAATCACCGTATTGAAGAAAGTTTCCCAAATCCCATATACCACGGAATATTTGGAAAGTGTGATTGTGATGTTGGAAAACTATGCACATGAAGATTTGAACTTGGTGCAAACATTAGTCATTGGAGAATTCACCGAAACCATCTTCTTCAAAAACTTGTTCAAATTATCGCGTGATCAAAGAACCAGAGTGTTCAATTTATGTAACATTTTATTGTATCACAAACATGTTGAAGTCAGGGAATCCACTGCGGAAACCATATCTGGTCTCGTCCATATCTCCCCCGTGGAAGAAGTTGAACAATTGGTTAAGAAATACAGTAAACAATACTCCAACGAATTGGATAAAGTCAGATCCAAGTACCGTAAAATCGGTAGTTACAAAAACATGGACAATGAAGATATCATCAAGTTGCATGGTGCAACGTTAGGCTTAGGGGCATTGGTCCACGCATTTGCCTTCTCTTCCCCACCTCCAAAATGGGTCCCAGATATCTTAACCACTTTGGCAAACAAATCAACGGGTATTCCTGGTATAGTGGGGAAAACGGCCAAAGAGTCACTTGGGAAATTTAAGAAAAATAGACAAGACAGTTGGCACATTGATAGTAAAGTGTTTTCCGAAGATCAAATACAAGATCTTGAAGGTGTTTTATGGAAAAGTTATTTTATATAATTTAAAAAGAAAAAAATAGTATATATATATACGTTGGATATTAGTACTACTATTACAAAGTTTGTTATTTAAAAAAAAACACGACGAGTTCTCTATTACACGTAATACATATATAACAACTATACTAGGTTAGATTGGTGACTTCGAATAAAAAGTTTGAGAAACTTATCGTTGCAGTACCCGACAAATCCTTATCGTATTTTTTAAACACATCAGTCAATTTCCTCAAATACACCAACAATTCAATAAAATTATCAAACTTCAACTTCCCAACCGTTCCATCTTCATGCACGGCATACCTCTGGAACAAATGCAACACCAAATCTATATCCAACTTGTACCCAATCTGTTCCAATATTTTTTGAAACTCACCAAAAGAAATATCCCCCGATTTATTAGCATCCGCCTGGATGAACAACTTCTTATACGCAGACAAGTACTTCCATAACGAGACAAACTGATCAAACGTCAATGATTTCGAAGTGGAGTCGGCGGAACTGAAAAGATTAATCATTAATCTAATGGTCGAGTCTTGGAATCTTGTGCGATCAAAGTTCAATAACGCGTATGATAATTCCTTCCCTGATATTCTTCCTGATCTGTTGGTATCAACCTTATCAAACACCGACCTCAATTCCATCTCTAATTTTTGTTTGGAAGAAGTGGCGGATTTCGTGGTTTCTAATGATTCTTTGGACATGCTACGTTTATTATAATGTCCGTTATTAATTGGTGGCGGTTGATATTGTTGAGGTTGCAGTACTTGCTGTTGTTGTTGTTGTGGTGGTGGTTGTTGCTGTTGCATTTGTTGTTGATAAACTTGTTGTTGGCTTGGTGGAGGCAGTGAATATGAGGGACGTTGTTGGTAGCCCATTTGTGGCGGTGGCACATTATTATTGTATTGTTGTGGCATTGTTTGGTATGGTTGTTGATAAGTAGGTTGGGGTTGCATATGAGCTTGTGGTGGTTGCTGTTGTTGTTGTTGGTAATAGTCTTGCTGACTGTACTGTTGATACTGCTGTTGCGGAGGAAGTGGAGCTTGCTGTTGTTGCTGTTGAGGCGGAGGCGGTCTATAATTCACCTTTTGTGGGATTTGTTGTGGGTGTTTTCTATGATGATGGTGGCTCAGTTGTGAACTTTGCAGCTGCTGGTACGATTGTTGAGGTGTTGGCTGTGGTGGTAATTCATTCATTTTCAATGTGGATGATTAGTTGGCTTAGATAAACAAGAAAAAAAACAATTGACGGAAAGAAATTATAAAAAAAAAAAAGAAAGAAAAAAAATTTTTTTTTATAATGTATATATATATGATTCAGTACCAAGATTTATTGAATGTCAAGTAAAACTGTTAATTTCTTATTCTTTCTCTCCAAATCGAAGTCAAAGCGGTATAAGATAAATGAATAAATTGGATATTGTAAGGTTGCAGTTTGGTGATAGTGGTTTTGTTTTTTTGGACTCACCAATTTCTGTGATTTTTTTTTTTTCTGATTCTCTCTCACATTCAAATTTTTAGAAAGTCAAGCGTTTTTTTGCTCCCTGCAACACGACTTTATATTTTTAGAATCACGTTTTTACGTAATCTGGACCTTGCTTACCCAAGATATCAATGCAATGTGACCTACAATCGAAGAATATCCTTTATCGATAAAATTTATTAATATTTTTTTTATATATATTGTACATGAGAAACAAATCATGTTAAAAAAAAAAGAAATTTTTTTTATAGTAATGAGCCAGTATAATATATAGTTCATTCACTTGTTCATTTAGTATTTCCCAACATAAACAAACATAATAAAAACCTAAAATACAAAATGCTGATAGAAAATTAAACCATTATTCTCTCCTCTCTCTTTCTTTTTCTAACTAATTTAATCTCTAGCTCTACCTCTGTAACCACCTCTTCTTGGACCACCTCTAGATGGTCTTGGTCTTTCAGCTGGAGCATTCTTCAATCTGGTTAATGGTAAGATACCTTCTGGGATGTTTAATTCGGTTCTCAAGAATTCGACACCTTCATCAGTCAAGGTGTAGTAGTAGTATTGCCATGAGAATTGGGTTTTGACGTAACCTTTAGAAGTCAAAGATTGTAAAGCTTTGATGACGTACAAGTTTCTAGTATCGATTTCATCGTGCTTTGGTTGGTTGAAGTCTTTTTTAGCGACAACGACACCTTCTATACAACTGTGTTAGTATATTAATCTTAAAAAAAGTAAGATATTTGTTTGTTTGAAAAAAAAAATTTAAAAAAAAGAACGTAGATTAAAATTAAATTGAAATGGTTCATTCTAATCCATAAATTCAAATCCATATAGTTGTTAAATTGTATCTCTTTTGGTATTCTGTTTACTTTCATTATTGATTAAAATTTTTCTATTACAAATCTCCCATAACTTCTGTTCTTTCCCGTTCTCTTTCTATTTTTTTTTCTTCAATGGTTTCTCGTATTGTACATACCTTGGAAGAGGTATTGGTGGATCTTCTTTCTGTCTTCTTTTGGAATTAACATGCTCTAGTTGATATCTGGTTTCTAAAAGAACTGAAAGCAAATAATGAATTTTTCACTAATACTCTTTTTTTTTTGTCAGAATTTGGTGCGACAGTATGGGTTAGGGGAGAGAAAAAAAATGAGTGTAAGAAAAAAATTTTTTTTTTAGTCGTGTAAGTGTGCGGGAATCTTAGTTGCACGTGGGAAAAAGATATCCAGGGTTATAGCCCTAAATTGTTTTTTCAACAAAAAAATCAAATCAACACAATTGTGACACAAAATAAGGTTTACAACAACGACTTCAAATAATATAACACATTAACATTAAATAATAAAAAATAACTATAAGACAATCTATTAACTTCTATCTAAGCATCTTGTTTAGTTCTACCAAAATTTCTGAAAAAGTCAGCTAAGGAATCTTTTTCTTCTTGTTTTTCAACATCATGTAAAGTTTGATCATTGGTCAATTTATGGTCTCTCATGAAGAATGCAACGATAATCATTGGGGCAACAAAACAAAGACAAATAGTCATCAATGTTTTTTGGACATCACCATATGCGGCAACTGCAGCCATTCTTTCTGGAGTACCCCAAGTGTATTTGGCAATAAATGTATATGGATCTGAGTAGACACTGGTAGCCAATGTAGCATCTCCCAAACGTTTCACCAATTTAGGATATAATGTTTGGGTCCAGACGGCACCGGCAACAGATGAGCCAACAGCATAACCAACTCTATAAGTAGTGTACACGGCAGAGGTGATGACAGCTAAATGTTCATGCAGCACAGATGCTTGGGCACTAACAACCATTGGATAACTGAAGAAACCATATGAAAAACCAAGCAAGACCATACCACCAATAATACCGGAAGCAGAACTTTCATCTTGACGGAAATGTAAAAGAATACCGAAAGAAACAAGCCACATACAACTTCCAAAAATAATAAATCCTTTCAAACGTCTGAAATAAACAACAAATAACCCAAAGAAAAAGGCAACCACAGTGGAAGTGAATGCAGAAATACTGGAGATTCTGGTGGCAGCAGCTTGTGATTGGTTAACAGCAACCATCAAAACCGTGTACAAGAAGTTAGCTTCAACGGCGAAAACAAAGTCAAATAAGAATGCAAATATGGTGACGGACCAAATACCACGATCTTTCATCAAGTTAACAGGCATAATTGGATCTCTGGCACCAAAAGCTTCCCATGCAATGAAAACAGGGATTAAGACACCACCAATAACAATTGGAACAATGATGTGAGCTTTTTTCCAAGATTCTTTAACACCACCAGCAAGAGTCAATGGGGCTAACAAACAACCCAAAGAAGCAATCAAGAAAATTAACCCGATAATGTCCAATTTCCAGAATAAGTATTTACCAAATCCGACAACACCCAATTCTTGGAATTTGGTTTGTCTTTGTTTGAAAACTCTCCATTCTTCAGTTTTACCAGCAAGCCAACGCATGTGAATCATACAACAGGTAATTGGAATAGAAGCCAATGGGAAGATAAATGCCCACATACCAATACCCCATTTCCAATTCATACCGATGGCAGCAGTCACGTTACCAGAAATCCAAGTGTTGATAATATATGGGAATGATGGACATAAAGTGAAGAACAATCTCCATCTCAAACTGGAGAAATCAGACAAAATGAAAACCAACATGATAATCACCCCAGAATAACCGATCTGGTAGAAGATCGCACCAGCAACATAGGCGTGGATATTTGGCAGCTGACATTCAATGATGGTACCAACAACGTAAAACAACACAGCAACAATGAAAAGTTCTAAACGTCCGAAAACATCAGATAATCTAGCATAAACAGGTTGGGATGCGGCAGCAGCAATACTAACAGCAACATTCACCAATGTCAAAAGGGAGTGCATCCCGTACGACAGGGTTGAGTAAGCGACATAAACATATCTAGTTTGAGCATCAAGACCATAAGCATAACCACAAAGGAAAGCAGAAAACCCTAAGATCAATTTGTACCAAAACGAATGTTCCCATTGCTTAGCTAAAATTTCAGCTTTTTCAACCCCAATAGATTTTTCTTCTCTGATAGCTTCATCAACAGTATCAGTAGTATCACTGTATGTTTTTTCATCTCTTATATTAGTGTTATCATACTCTGGAACTTGTTTAGGTGATTCGAGTGATGACATGATGGAGATTTCTTTTTTTTTTCTTTGGTGTGGATAATTTTTTTTCGGTCTTATCTAAGAAAACTTGGCGAGGTAAAAAAATAAAATAGAAAGTTTCAATTGATTAAATAGAAACAATGATCTATAAGTAAAAACAAAAAAATAGATCAGATAATCCAATAAAGAAATGTTGATGAACAAAAAAAAAAATTGGGATTGACTTACGATCGGGAGGGAAATTCGTTCCATTTAAATAGTTTTTGCTAACCATAGAATGAAACTGTGATATTTTCTCAAACAATATGCCTAAAAACAAAGAAAATTTAGGAATGTGGACTAAATTGAGTGCTGTTTGTGTTGTCGGAGAAATACATTAAATAATTAACAATGCAGCTGAAATTTGTGCACAATAACTACTCATCCCTAATCCAAGAACAAGAATTATGAGCAAATTTTTCGTCTGTTTTGTCGATGGTTACTAGAGACAAAAAAATCCACTGGTCAATTAAAAACCTCTGCTAGGTCAAGCTTATTTTAATATAATTACTTATCTTAAACATCATATTAAGTCAGACAAATATAATTATATAAACTTGTACTGTAATTACATTTTTTATTTTTTGGCTTATGCAAAGCAATTGATTTTTTTGATAATATCGATGGAATAGATTACATGACATCAATAAAAAAAATAAAATTTTTTCTGGGAACACAAAAGATTATTGATTTCTTTTTTTTTTACAAGAAAATTTTTTTATTAAAAATATGCCGTGATCGTAAATGATTCCGCAAACAGAAAATTATGATTGGTTATATTTCTTTCATTTCTTAAAGGATGCATTCCCGAGATTGGAATTGTTCCTTGTTTTGTGATTTTTCATCAAATTGAAGTCTTTGATTCTGCGTATCTCTATCCCGTTCAAGAATTTTCTTGGTTTTTACTTGAAATGAGATGAGCAGGCGTATTCTTATGACTATTTGTCTTCATTGTTTACCATTAGTAATTTGATAACAAATACAATTGTTCATCAATGACGTTTTCTGGGTTTGCCGATATAGGAACACTTTTTTTTTCTAAGACCAATTTTTTTTTTTGGTTGTAATTTGAAACTAAAAAATTGATCTTTGCTTTTCTTTTCTTTTTGTCAAGATGTGCTTCAAAATTAATGTGGTGCACTGAACGTCATAACAAACGAGACCGCCAAATCTTTTGGCGCAATCGCTTATAAACTTGTCTCATGTCGTTTCGCATTTACCCGTCAACACAAGGAGTCATTTTGAACTCAAACAAAATAAAATACGGGTGGGAAATTCGGTGGTACGCTCCATCCAATACAGTTTATCTTCTCCTGAGAGATTTTATTCCTTAGCGTGAAAACGCATGGGCGACGTTACAAGAGATATACACGGAGGTTTCGGGCTGTAACAGGCTTGCTTCGTATGGGAATGGCGTCGTGGATGGTTGGCTGTAGGACTAAGTCTACAAGCTATTTAGTGCAATATGCGAACTTGAACTCCATGTTCAAGCACCCGATACCGATCATCGATGTGAGATAGGTTTTATATTTTTGATAAAACAACTTCTTTCAAATTTTTTTTTTTTTTAATTTGAGTTTATTAGTTTTGTCGCAAGTTCGAGCTTTGAATGGGGGAAGAGAAGAAAAAAAAAAACAAACAAAGAAAAAAATACCAAATTGACATCACATCTATATCAACCTCCATAACTCCTATTACACATCAATGATATTTGCAAGTATACGACGGATCTTTCAATCATTCAGAACAGAAGAAGAGGAAAGACTATATTCCCGAGCAGCTTTTTTCAATTTGCTTGGATTTCTAGGGTCATGTGTTTTGTTTTCCTTTGTTGCTCAACGACTTTCTCGACATCCACGTGAATTAGCACACATTGCAAGAGCTGATGCATTGATAAGAGCAATACAATCATAAAAGTACCAAGAGAGGAAGTTACACAAAGCATAGGTAAACGTGATAATCTTTTAATATATTTACACAGAATAGAAACCAAATGAAAAATAATATGTATGTGTGTCTATCAATATGAAAAATAAAAAAAATACTGCTTATTCTTTTTTTTATATTCCTTTGCCCCTGATTAACAACTCTTTACACATCTCGTAAGCAGTCCATGAAATCGCCGTACTAGGAATATTGAAAATAATTCTTGGTTTCAAACCTTTCCAAAAAGCAGTAGCACCTCCTTGCTGCAATAATGCCTTAGCAGCACTCTTGAACCCCGTTACATGCCTAAACGAAGAGTTTTGTGATATACCTTTAGTTTGCAAGACAGTTTTGATACAATCAAACGGCGTGGTCAACGCAGCAGCAATACCCCCAGCAATACCACCACTGACACAATGCAAATATGGATTATAGATGTGACCTGGATTCAATATGGATGAGCAGTACTCATAAAACCCGAAATTCAATGCAGCAAAGGGAATATTTGTCAAAAGCGTGGTCGGATAAGAAATGTAAAACGCGCCCAACCCTTCTTTCTTGTAAATTTCTGAAGCTAGTTTGAGTAACCTTACCGAGGTGGATTTGTTTTCACTATACGCAGCACTAGCTTGCATTCTTTGTTTCAACATATCAAATGGGGTCATCAACGCATCGGACGCTGTAGTACCAGTGATACCAGCACAACTTGCAATAAGCGGATGGTTCTCATCAGTGACTATTTTGTTCAGGTGAGGCGAATTAGTCAACCTATTGACCAAATATGTCTTGGTGGCTTCAAACACGGAGAAATATATCGCATGTGCTGGACCTGCTCCCACTATAACCGACGACACACCTTTCCATAAAGCGTAAAACCCTTCGGTGGAACTGATTTTCGATATAGATTTCAACAACCCACGTGATATCTCTTTACTGGAAAGATTCATTTGCATTCTTGTTTTGATCGAATCGATTGGAAACATCACTGTATGTTCCATTATTCCTGCCAATGCACCGGCACTTAGATGAGCAGCTAAAGACGCATCATCTGGTAACGCCTCGTAATCTATTTCAACAGACTCTTTTGGAAGAAATTGAATTTGGTGTTCCATGATTGATTGTACTATCGATATGCTATTATGTGTCCTAAAATTTTATATCTTCTTTTTGTCGGTTTTCTTCACCCTTTTTCCTTCAAATGAATTAACAATTAACTGAAATAATACAAATAAAAATAGACTGACTAATTCACTCTATGTTTCTTTTAATACCAAATATAAATACGTAAATGAAAAGTTTGAGTGGAGACAAATTTTATTGCTGGAAATTTTTTTTTTCTCTTTTCTTTCTCGTTTTGGATTGAGAGAACCTCTTCGATTTTTTTTTTTTTTTTTCACTTTCGTTCACCAAAACTCGGGATTATGACTTTCTTTCTTGCACTTGAAAAAAAAAAAGCGAATCAATCAAAATTAGCGGAAATAAAAATAAAATCAAAGATTCGTTTATTTTTATAATTGAAGTATGACTCAGACGATTGAATAAAACAGTAATTGATAATTTATACTGGAAAATTAAAAACTTTTTATAATCTTTGTTTTCTCCATTTTAGCCAATGTTATCATTTTTCTCTATCGTGTCAACTACGGTATGAAAAAGAAAAAAAGATCTTCAAACGTTGCGATATGAAACTCGTCATAAACAAGACCAAAAACATAAACTTACACCAGCCTTATGTAGATTATAATAAAGATTCTAAATGTAAACTTAATAATAAAAAAAAATATAAAAAAAACAACCTCCATCATGGTAGCTGCCAAACAAGATTTGGTTAATGCATGTGACCTTTGATTGATTTATCCGTAATCGCATTTAGTCAGATTATTGGTTTTTTTTTCTAACAAATCTTGCATCACGAATAATTCAATCAATATAGACATGGCTTTACCAGTTTCTTCAACTCTTTTGATATTTAATAGCTCGAAATCTATTACATTTAGATTCAACAGCACGTAATCAGAGTATTTCGTAGTCAAAAGAGAAACGAAGGAGATGACTATACAAAAAGAAAACAATATAAAAACAACAAAATACTATGAATATATATTAAATTAACAAACGTTGCGAGCTAGCTAGATCGAATATATAAGTTAGTACAGTTTATGACAAAAATTGATGGTCCCTAGCAGGAATACCAACTCTAGCTAAGAGTTGATATAGTTTTTCTTTCTTTTTTTTTTTTTTTTCTCAAGAATCTGTCATCGTATTTATAGTCATCTTTTTCTTTAGTCGTGCAACTGAATAATTTGCAAGATTGTGAAAAGTGGAGTCCAGGAATATTTATTTTCTGGGCCAAAGATGTTTTTAAAATAATAATATTCGGAACTTGCAAACCGGGTTTCTTCCCCAATCAAAAGAAAATACAATCTGTACGTCAGTTTTCTTCACCATCGGGCAAAACTACAGTATAAGCAAAAATGAGTTAGTTTGGCAAACAGTATTCTTCCACTTTGCTAGCTAACAAGCATGAATTACAAAAAGATTAATTCATTTATTATATTTTTGTTCAATTTGTCAAAAAATAAAAGTGGTA
>JAKTXQ010000517.1:0-17687 GCA_030582995.1 Candida maltosa
TGTTGAAGAGTTTCTTGGCGTGTTGTTGGTCGTGGAAACACTGCTTGCATTACTACCATTTGCCGAATGGGTCCCTCTTTTATTAGTATAATCATCCCCTGAACTTCCAAATGGTGAAGCCCCAATAACACCCATCAATTTATGAGTAAATTCTTTGTGGTTTTCAAAAATTTCTGGGAATTTGGATTTCGCATCTTCCAAATATTCTTTTAGTTGAATGTTTCTCTCTGTTATGTAGTCTTCCGTAGCAGTTTCATAAACTTTGATCACTATTCTCAACATTAATCGAATAATTAATTCAATAGCTAATATTTTGTTAACGTAAAGTTTTTTCCGACTCATTGACGGATCAATATTACGCTGCCAATTATAACTACTCTTGAAAAAATTCAACGATGTGAATACCAATAAGTCAATATCTTTCTTTGATTCTTCTAAAGTTGGATGATTTAATATACTTGCCGAAATCACCAAAAATGCAGCAACAGGGAAATACATTGCCCAACCGGAAAAAATCGTTGATGATTTAGTCATATTCCACTGATGGGTCAAATGTAAAATAGTTCTTGCTGAATCTAATGAAGTGTTTCTGAAATGGAGAATTCTATCATCCAATTGCGAATTGCTAGTGGCAATCATAAATGGGTACCTGTTTATAATCATCAAGTGGGAAAAATACGACATTTTAAATGCAAGCACGGTTTCTGCATTCGTCTGCAGGCAAAAATTGTTTTCCGAATTCAGCGCAGGTGAACCATGGTAAGGGGTGAATGTTGGATCATTATAGAATTTAGGTTTACTTTCTTCGGAAGAATATGAAGCCAACTCAAACATTTCCGCATTCAATCTTTCCAAAACATTTGAAATTTCGTTAAAGTCCTTCTTCTGGGCGGAAGCAACGAATAATTCATGATATGACTTGGAACGGATTCTTGTAAGTAACAAAATACTGAAATGGAAATACACTGTATTATTGTAAAACTTGCTGTTTCGAACGAGCCTCAACACATTCAACCCTAAAGATAATGAATTTCCTTGCTTCAACACGTCCGACACAATTGCATTACAGATAGACCCTGCGGTGGAATTATCTGACCCTTCAGCAGCAGATTTTTTAAAATATTGGAAAATATCTTCATCACTATTGGTAGTGACATCACTTGAATTAATGATTGGAGGTTTACCAGACTTGAAACAAAATTCAATGTCGAAAAAATAACAAAACCACCATATCCTTCTTCTTCTTTCTTGTTCTTTAAGACTAAGGTTTTTATATGTTTCTGCACGATGTAACCCCAACTCTTGCGCAAATCTAATGGCGACTGCTATTGGAATATAATTGAAAAAACTAGTTAACCAATTTGATTCAATATAAATGGACAATAACAAAATACCTTCAATAGTATCCAATCCTTCACTGAGCACACTTACTCTCTGGTAGTAGAAAATTGCATTATTAAGCAACGTATCTTGTGTCTCCAATAACCTTTTTTCACTATAATCTTTCAAATAAGTGTTGTCATTATCATGAGGATGGACAGTGAATTTTCGGAAATCACCTTCAATTCGACAACTCAATGAAATCAATAACACACAGGTCATAATCAAAAGCTCTGATAATTTGAACCGTCTTCTCTTTCTCTCCGGTTCCATAAAATTATTATAATAACTAGCAAATAACCCACGTATCCACGTTTCATCACATAAAATATTAATCATGGTGATTTCTTCATAGTACAAGTCAAGCAATTGCTTGACAAAATTCTGATCACTTGGGAATGGACTCTCCAATAATTTTTTTCTTTGAAATTTATCCACCACTGGAGGATCCACCCAACGTAATGCATGTGGTTTCAATTCACTAAAAAAAATCAATGGTAAATTTCTAATTGGTGTTAAATATTCTTCTCCATGAGGACCCAAAGTATTCTCCATCCATTTCAAAGAATCATTTGAAAAAATACAACTAATGGAATGCGTACCAACAAACTCGTCCCATGGTCTGATATTTAATATACTATTCGTATCTTCAGCAAGATGATCTTTATTTGGAGTTACACCAATATGGTTGGCATTTGTCGCACCGGAAGCTGAAAACGATGAAGCACGGGAATAATCCCTGTACTCTGGTTCTGAACTTGACTCTAAACCATGATTGTGACCACTCGCATGCTCCAAATTTCTAGACAATCTTTCCATATTATCAGCAATCTTGAGTACAACATTTTCAATCTTATTGAGACGCGATTCAAAATCAGTACCACTAGATACTGGTCTATCAAAGGACTGTGGTTTTGCATCGGAGTCATTCTCCTTTGTTGCTTTTTTCGTTGTTGTTTTATCTTTCTTTGGTCTTTCCTTAACAACAGGTCTGATTTTCTTAACAGGTCTTTCGGAGTAACGACATTCTCTTACAAACTTGCCTTGGGAACAGTTATTACAGGGGAAAGTACCATTACATTTGATTTTCTTCTGTCGGCATGTATCACACGCAACACGGATTCGTTTTCTATTTGTATCATTGGGATCATTACCTGTGATTTCGATTTGGATTTGTCCCTGTGGCGGGAAACTAGAATCTGATTGAGGAGAATTTGAAGATTGTGTGATTTCCATCTTTACTGATATGAACCGGACGGATAGTTGATCAACCAAAGAAAAATAAAAATAAAAAAGGAAGGAAACAGGATGGGATATATACCCGAAATTTTTATTTTTCCTTTATTGTTTGTAATCAATTCTGTGAAGAGAAAAAAAAAATCAGAACGGGGCGTGCCACTTTGATAGATTTTTTCATTGTAAGTTTGCAAACGACTCCCGTCCCGGATATTTTTTTTTTTGACATCCATGATCTAAGAACAATATATACAATATTACAAAACAAACAAATACAATACGTAGTACATAAAACTAAGCTAAAAAAGTCAAAATCAAATCTCTGCAACGGTCAAGATACATATTTCTTGGGTTGATTATAAAAGCACATGTTCAACAAAAAAAAAAAAAAATCAGAGTCTTTTTCCTTTTTTTTGTCTTTTTACCCGTTTAAGTAATATCCGAAGGTGTGAAAAACGTAGGCAAATCGCTAACTTCTTTAAACATCCAATCATTTAATGCATCTTCCGTAATCAACTCTTCAAAATTGATGTTATTCATAAAATCAAAATTCCCATTCATCGCCATCATATTTTCATTAAACCCAGCAGCCGTCATGATTGAACCACCGTAGCCTTGTTTTGAATCATTCATATTGACATCAACTATAGTATCACTACCACCACTACTAGATGTTGTGGCATACGTGTTATGACTACCATAACTACCGTTGGTTGATGGAGATGTATCGTTACTGTTTTCGCATGAGAAACCGATCTCCTTATCTTTGCTACGGGCAAAAATGTTAGGAAACAACTCATACATGGAAGAAATATGGTTTTCTAAACCAGGCACTTTTGTATACAAACTCACTCCTGTTTGTTTATCTATCGCATCAGCTAATACCCTTAACAATAGTCTTGTAAGCACATCATAAACTCCTCTTTTGTTATCAATCTTGTTAAACATCCCTTCCAGGCTGAAAAACGCGATAGCTGCCTCAGATATAAGAATCGAGTCAGTTAGAGTGCTTGCATCTTTAGGATAAACCAAGCAATTTCCAATCAAGCTGCAAAATGCCGCAAGTGGATAGAACAACATCGATGCATACAATCTTCGTGGAACACCAAACGAATTGACATTTTTCACCAGTTGTAATAACTTTCTTGCTCCTGTCAAGGAGTTATTACCATAGGTGAGTAATCTATCATCTTCAATTCCGAAATTTTTCATAAATGGCGCTCTGTTAATAGCCAATAATACTGAGAAATAAGTCACGTTAAACTCTAAACAATGATAGTTGAAGAAACTGTCTTCACAAGGAAATGGATTCAAATGTTTCTTACTCCAATCATTTAGTGGTTCAGTCTCTGGAATCATTAAACTATTCATCATTTTCAAGTCATCATTGATTTCATTAACAAATGTTAACAACCCTTGGGTGTTGATATTCAACGGAAGATTGGCATACAATTTATTGTAAGCTTTAGATCTAATTCTGGAGATCATCAACATGTAATAAGCAAAATAATAAGAAGTTCCATATACTTGACTATTGGCATAGATATCAGTAGCATTTTTGACATAATTTTCATCCAAAAAGAGAGATTTCGGGATAGAAAGGAAAAAATCATCCACTTCAGTCAAAGTTGTAACATCTTCCATGTTTACCAAAGTAGGTTTACCACTTTTATATGTGATGTTCATTCCCATATACTCACAGAACCACCATAATTTTCTCTTTTCAATAGCAACTGCTTCAATGTCCTGCACTAGCAACTCCACTCTATGAATACCAATTTCTTTCGCGTATCGAATCAAGACACTAGTTATGGTGTAGTTGATATGGAAATCTGTGATATAAGTCAATTCAATGTACAATATGAGCAACGACAATCCCATTAAGGATCGTATACCTTCATTGACTCTCGATACCTTTTCATAACACTCCATCGAATTATCAAATAAAGTTTCTAGTAGTTCCGATTGTAAATATGAAATTGACTTTGACGCCAAATGGGGATATTGCGCACTATCTATCACATCATCAGGCGTAACTTTAATCAAACACAACGCCACCGATATGTTCATAATCAACAAGTCACTATAAGATACACCACTCAAGATGGTTTCATCATTTCTTTCAACTCCATAAAAATATATCTGGAACAACCCTCTGATGGTAGAAATATCACATAAAAATGGAGCTAAATACAAGTCATTGTAATATTTATCGATAATCTCAAAAATAAGACTTTTATGGATACTGTCGAAATACGTTTTCTTATCAACAAACGAGAAACTTGGTTGTTCAAGTAAAGTACCAGATTTTTGGATAGCATCCTCTAAAGCTAAAGGAACATTTTTCAAAGGAGCGAAAATGTCATTTATATTTTGTGAATTACTAGCTTCTATTCTGGTTTTCAACCAACTTAATGATTTCTCAGATATGGCATAAATCAAACAATGAGACCCGAAAAACCTAGCCAATCTCCGTTTCACATTGGTAGTAGTAAGACATCCTTTATCTGCTGGGGCTAACATTTCCTTTAATTTTTTCGGATCCGTGATTTGGTTTCTGATAGCTACTTGTGATTCAGTAACAATACCATCATTATATTCTGCTTGCCCTTCGTCATCATCGTAATCGTTGTCATCATCATCATCGGAACTTCTACTCGAATCGGAATGACTGCTATCGTGTTTTTCATCAACATCGGCCATCTTTTCGTCATGCTCAGCTTCGGAAACATGATTCAATTCTTGTGCAAACTGGTATTGTTCATCCGGACTTAATCTGGTGATTAACTTCCCCAAAAGACTTTCTAAAGAACCAATACGAGAACTCAATTGTTGAATAGTTGTTTGGCTAGCACTTGGCTGGTTTTTGGTAACGGCACCTGTCTTTGGTTTTGGTTTCACTTCTCTCTTTTTCCGTTCTTTGGGTTTATAATTATAGGCACATTCTCTATTCTTAGCCACACATTTAGAACATGGTTGCTCCCCATCACACTTTGATTTTCTTTTACGGCAATAATCACAAGCGACTTTGGTTCTAATTCTTTTCTCCCCATCGAGTGTATACTCCGGATTAATAGTTTCTGCGGATACTGACATCGTGTTTGAAGTTGGTTTGCAAACCAAAAAAAAAAAAGAACAAC
This sequence comes from Candida maltosa, assembly GCA_030582995.1. Taxonomy (NCBI): domain Eukaryota; kingdom Fungi; phylum Ascomycota; class Pichiomycetes; order Serinales; family Debaryomycetaceae; genus Candida; species Candida maltosa. The sequence continues at coordinate 5,757 of JAKTXQ010000517.1, forward strand.
AAACAAAAATATAATATTCCAGGAGTCGGATTAATATGATTATTATTATTTTTTTTTCGCCTTCCTATGCGTTTGCGTTCCAGAATGAGGAGAGAAGAAAAAAAATTTTTTTCTTAGCGATAAACTAGATTTGATCGACAAAAAGCAATAAGTCGTGTACGTTGTATATAAGTCCAGCTGTTAAACAGCTCTTTAGAGCAGACGATTGGTAATAGACATTACTAAATCTAAGGGTATCGAAACAACACTCTTTATTTAAGAAGGGAATATCTATGACGAAACGTGCTTTTTTTTTATTTCGCGTCCACCCCCAGCTTCTGTGGGGGAAAAATTTGGGCGGGTCGTGTCTACTGTACAAAAGATGACACCATTGTCCACAAATTTTCATGGCTGTCTTTTAAATAATACATCATCTATATACGTATGGTTTGTAGTTTTTCTTTATGTACAAGTAATCTATATCTATATCGTTTAGAAGAAAATCATACACATTTCTCCCACTGTAGTAAATTTCATTACTCATTTTTCTGTCATTCGTTTTTTTTTTCTTTTTCTTCCTCAATTTTTTTTTTTTTTAAGCCAACGAACAAATAAAAGTATAAAATTTTTCTCTTGATAAAGAATTCATTGATAACCACCACCACCACTTTAAGAAAAAACACTAGCAAAGATGTCTGATCAACAACCACAGGATATTCCGACTGATCAACAAGAACATCAACACCACCATCATCATCATCACCATCACCACCATCATTCTCACCTGCAACTGCAACCACAACAAAACCAACAACAACCACAACAGCCAATTCCGATTGATCCAAATGCCAATCCAGCAAATAGAATTGGGAGATACCAAATCCTCAAAACTTTAGGTGAAGGGTCTTTTGGTAAAGTCAAATTGGCTCAACATTTAGGTACAGGTCAAAAAGTTGCTTTAAAAATCATCAACCGTAAAACATTGGCCAAATCCGATATGCAAGGGAGAGTCGAAAGAGAAATCTCCTACTTGAGATTATTAAGACACCCACATATTATCAAGTTATACGATGTCATCAAGTCCAAAGATGAAATCATTATGGTTATTGAATTCGCTGGTAAAGAATTGTTTGATTATATTGTTCAAAGAGGAAAAATGCCAGAAGACGAAGCCAGAAGATTTTTCCAACAAATCATTGCTGCTGTTGAATATTGTCATCGTCACAAGATTGTCCACCGTGATTTGAAACCAGAGAACTTGTTATTGGATGATCAATTGAATGTTAAAATTGCCGATTTTGGGTTATCCAATATTATGACCGATGGTAATTTCTTGAAAACAAGTTGTGGTTCTCCAAACTACGCAGCCCCAGAAGTTATTTCAGGTAAATTATACGCTGGACCAGAAGTTGATGTTTGGTCATCTGGGGTTATTTTATATGTGATGTTATGTGGTAGATTACCATTTGATGATGAATTTATTCCAGCATTATTCAAGAAAATTAGTAATGGTGTTTATACTTTACCTAACTATTTGAGTCAAGGTGCCAAACATTTGTTAACCAGAATGTTGGTTGTGAATCCATTAAACAGAATCACCATTCATGAAATCATGGAAGACGAATGGTTTAAACAAGAAATGCCAGATTACTTGTTGCCACCTGACTTGTCGAAAATCAAATCCACCAAGATTGATATCGATGAAGATGTTATTAGTGCATTGAATGTCACTATGGGATATGATAGAGATGAAATTATCAATGTCATTGAAAGAGCTAACAAACAACCAGCAGGTTCCAATTCGACCCAAGCAAACAATGAAATTTTGGATGCCTATTTGTTAATGAAAGAGAATCACGCTTTAGTCAGTGATTTGAAAAAGAGTAAATCAGAGAATATTGACAGTTTCTTATCGCGTTCCCCACCACTTAGTTCATTCCCAAACCCAGGTTCTACAAGTGCCGCTCCTGGTGTACAACAATCATTAACATACCAAACGCTAGCCACCGTGCCTGATTTATCCACCTTGCCAACATCAACCATCGCCATTTTACCAAGCTCGTTACCTTCAATTCATAGATCAATTATGGAAAACCAACAACAACTTGCTGGCGGTGATGCTCAAGCAGGCGCTGCTGCTGGTGCCGTAACCAAGAAACTGAAAACAAGATGGCATTTCGGTATAAGAAGTAGATCTTATCCACTTGACGTGATGGCTGAAGTTTATAAATCATTGAAAGCATGTGGGGCATTATGGTCCAAACCAACCGAAGAGGAATTGTGGACTATTCATATAATTTATCCTCCATCGGATTTAAAGATGAAGATCCAATTGTATCAATTAGAACCTAACAATTATTTGGTTGATTTCAAGTTTGATGAAGACGGTTCATTTTCTGCCTATCCATTCTTACATTTATGTAGAAAATTAATTATGGAATTGGCAGTTAATAGTAAGTAAAGAAAAAAAAAGTGTATATTATAATGATAATTTTATTCGTAAATGAGTAGGTATATTGCGTTTGCAGTCCACAGATGAAAGATTCGTTTGAATGAAAGGGTTTATGTTAGTTTTAGGATACGCGACTACGTATTTAACGTGTGTCCTATGATTATAAAATGAAATGGTAAACAACAACAAAAACGATCTTGAAATTTTTTTTTTTTTGTTTTTTTTCGTGAATTGCGGGAATATTAATTCTTTGTGAGACAAAGTTATGCAAACTTTTTATTTTTCTTTTATCCCAATTAGGGCAAATTATTCGTCGCAGTAAACACAAAATATGCTACACTAAAACTGTAGTGAGAAAAAAGTAGCAGCCAAACAAAAAAATTTTCTTAATAAAAAAATTTGTTAGGTTCATCAATTGTACCAGGTTAAAATAAATTGAAAGACAAACAAAAAAATAACGTTTGATCAATAAACCAAGCGTTATTTTTTTTTTCTCTTCTTCTTCGTGAATCCGGACAACAACAAAAAAAAAAAATATCAACACCACTTTCTTTCTTTCTTTCTTCCCTGATTTTTTTTTTAATTCGAACTACTCAACCCATTTATTGCTATATACCTCACCAACTCGACGAAATCACTTCAACTTCGATTAATAGCCCCATCCATTCAACAAGAAAATAATTGTAGTATTTTTTTTTTTTTTGCAAGAAGGACACACATTTTTAGAGGGTTAATTTCAGGAGACTTTAAACAAACAAAGAGGAAAAAAAAAAGAAAGAAAAGAAAAAATACCATTTGTGACATCACAACATAATTCACCGACAATACTAGCAACTCGACGAATTCAATACTATTTGAAGAAATAGTCAAAAAAAATACCCAAGCGAGTCTGCACCTACGACATATATATTTTCACAATGATACCCATAGATATAATAGACCATTCCAACCTTCCACCGGAAACATCAATCAGATTGAACGAAGTCATTAAAGTGATTTCTAAAAGTAAGAAAATGACGGTTCTAACCGGAGCTGGTATTTCCTGTAATGCCGGTATACCTGATTTCAGATCATCCAATGGGTTATACAACATGGTGAAGTCCAAACATCCAAATGCAGTAGTAAAAGGTCAAGATTTATTTGATATTTCCTTGTTTAGAGATGAAATTTCCCTTTCCATTTTCTGTACTTTTATGGAATCATTATACAAGTCTACCCTTAATGCCAAACCAACTGAAACTCACAAGTTTATCAAAACATTAAAAGACAAGAATAAATTATTACGATGCTACACTCAAAATATTGATTGCATCGAACAAAATATAAATTTGAAAATGGGGATAGATTTACAAGAATTTGACAATAATAAATTCCGAGAAGTTTGGAATCAACTAGATGTCATCCAATTACATGGGAACTTGCACAAATTATCTTGTACAAATTGTTTCAGTCAATTTAACTGGAACGAAGAGTTTCAGACTTTATTAGCAAATGGTTTGAACCCGGAATGTTCCAATTGTATGCTCAAATATCAAGAAAGATTGTTCCAAGGTAAAAGATTGACTGGTCAAACAATAGGATTATTAAGACCAGATATTGTTTTGTATGGTGAACATCATCCACAAATGGAATTATTGACCCAAGGTTTAAATTCAGACTTGAGAAGTCGGCCAGATTGTCTTATTATAATGGGGACTAGTTTAAAAGTTGCCGGAGTCAAATCGTTGGTCAAGAATTTGAGTAAAATTATTCATGATAAAGGTGGGAAAGTCATTTACATTAACAAGACAAAACTAGGTGCGAGCTCGTGGAAACAATATATTGATTACGAAGTTTTATCTGATTGTGATGAATTTGTCAAAATACTTAAAAAAGAAATTCCAGATTTATTCTTAACTCAAGAACAATTGGATTCTAAGAAATTGAAACATGTGGTTATTGATGTACCAAATGTTAAACAAGAGGTTGTGGTTAAACAAGAAGTTGTGGTCAAACAAGAACCAAGTGTTAAACTCGAACCGAAACTTAAACAAGAACCACAACTAAAATCCGAACCGAAACTTAAACAAGAACCAGAAATAAAACAAGAACCAAAAGTCAAAATTGAAGGTAAAGAAAACATTGATCCTAAAATAAAACTAGAGAAAAGTACTTCAAGTACCAAAAAAGCAAAACTAAAAAGAGAATCGGCGCTGCCTCAACCATCAAAGGGTAATAAAATACCAACTCCTCCATGTACCCCTAGTAAACGTCCAAGTACACCAACGCTAAAAAGAAAAGCACCTTCAGAAATTGATCCAAATGAAGTTGAATCACGGATTAAAAGATTACGCCCGAGAAATGGTCAATTAAAATCGCCGGCTTGTTCGTTAAATGGTAGTGATAATGAAAACGATTATCAAGTATCACAAATTGACGGTAGAGAAGTTATTGTCATTGAATGAGTATAGTACAAGTTATGTATTTTGTAGTTTATGTAATGTATCATTAATGAGGAGATGTTTAAACATGTTGTAGTTTCCTTATAAATTGGTATGCCGAAAATACTCCGTCAACGTTTTTTTCACTCCGCTTTTTTTTTCTGTATTCTTGCTATCGCTTTAAAGTTTTTTTTTTTTTTTTTCCAGTCTTGCTTTTTTATACGAGTTCATTGTACATATCATTCAATTAATCCACATTTGATAAAAGTTTCCTATATTGATATTTTGGCGTGTGTTTTAGATTATTATTAGATTGAAATTTTGGTTTTCTAATTTCTAGTTGTTTTAATTTTCCAATCCGTAAGCTCCGCAACACATCAGCAAGCATCAAACTACATCCAAAATGGAACAAGTCTCATCGATACTAACAAACATTTTATCAATCGAGGAAGATCACTCCTCATCCTCGAAAAATTCACTGCCGCAACAACGTCTGCTGAATCGAAGTTCATTGGAGTCTACAGATATGTCTACTCCTAATAGCAAGAAACCACAAAGAAGATCATTGGATTTGGACTTTTCATCATTTTGGAGGAAGGATGATAAAGAGCAACCAGCCAATATATCACATAGTTCATCCATCAGTGCTACTGCCACTGCAACTCTGATGCTGACCCAATCTTCACTGGCACAACAACAGCAAGCACCACCGCCTCCTGTTTCGTCGTCCGTATCCTCAGCACTGTATATGGCTGACAAGTTGGTGGAAAAAGTCATTTCTGTTATGGTATCCAATGAAGTGGTGGATGAAAGAACAAGTAGAGTGTTACAAGAACGAATACAGATGCAGAAACAGCGACCAAGTCTAAGTATTGCGTTGATGCAGAATAATAGTAACGAATTGCATCGTCGTAACTCCAATATGTACATATTTATGGATTACGTGGAGAAATTTTTCAATTGGCAAAATGTGTACTATACAATTGGAATGCTACTAATTATCACTCATATGATCCTTAATCCGTACTTGTTGACAGTTGTCCCACTACTTCATTTCATAGCCACGACATTGGTTCCTCATTACATGATGATTTATCAACCGGATACGAATTATAATGCACAATATTGGGATGTCAACCCTATTCCATCGGATAAACCATTGAGTAGTTATAAAGTACCTCAACCAGCTCCATTATTTTCAAAAGAGTATTTTATGAATTTGACAGATACCCAAAACTTCATGACATTAAATATCAAAATGTTTGATTTCGGGGTGTGGTTAACTTCGGATTATTTGTATTTCAAAAATGAGCAAATCACCAGTGTGATTTATTTGGTTTGTTTAGCATTGATGATTGGGAATTTGTATTTATTGCCAGTTATTGTCCCTATTTTGTTGAATCATTTCATTGTGGTTAAATTATGTCTCATTTTCAATATCTGGGCCACAACAATCATCCTCCATCCGACAATTTGTGGCACTGTTTTGGAATGGGTATACAAAGAAGATACAAGATTGAATTTCCAACAATATATGAATATGTTTGAAGATAAGCTAGCCAAATTTTTAGTGAAAACACCCACCGTCGATCAACATATAGTTCAAGAAGAAATCGAATTGGAGACGGAAGAACCAGAGGAAAATAATGATATCAAATATGTGGAAATTTATGAATTGCAGAAAATGAATACAAAGACCAAGATTTGGGAATTGGTTGGATTTACCCCGAATTTTTATACCACAAATTCAGTTGTTCGAAGATATAATAATGCGATTTCTCAAATTGATTCAGATTCAGAAGATGAAACAGAACAAGTTTTGAATTTATCCCGAAAAGAAACATTAGTAGAAATCAATCCTCCTCAAAATTATAAATTCCTAGATTCAATTAAATGGAAAATTGACTATGATATAAACTCATGGGTGCAAAATAATTTGATTCAAGATTTGGTCATTATTGATGATGACGAAAAGTGGGCGTATGATGTCATTACCGATGATGTGGATGACAATGTATCTATTAATCAAATGTCCATGAATGAAATTGAAAAAATGACAAATACTGAATTCTATCGTCGTAGAAGATGGATTAGAAAAGTCATCAGGATGACATATAAAGATAAAAAAGAGTCAACCTCTGCTCCTAGTGGTCTCTCTGCATGGGTATAAATTGAAATATACAAGTATGCAATCACATTAATGTAGATTATGATCTTTAGCGATTATCACCGACAACCAAAAAAAAAATAGAAAAAAAAATTGGTAGAAAAATCGGATTAAAAGGCAACGATAACCAAATTTATTTTTATTCTCATGAATATCAATCCACTAACACAATTACCAGATGAGTTGATTCAGTTGATATTTAATTACCTTCCAAATGAATATCTCAAAGGAATACAAGATATTCCGAGATTACAGAACTATGTTTTGATTTCCCTTTATTCATCCGTTGACGTTTTATGTTCAGCATGCAGGTTTAAAGACCCGCCAATAGTGATACTTGACCCTGAAAAAAATGATCGGCCTGAATTTGACGATTACCATGAATTGAAGGATTTTCTTGAGGAAAATAACTTAGGGGTTCCGCAGGTCATCAATTTCCATGATCCTATCGATATCTTACTTTGTTACAAATCCTATCCAAACCTTCTCCAAAATGATATTCATACCACGTTTTTGCATTTCAGTAGGGACTGGGATCGTAATAGTTTGGCATATATCATAGCAATAAAGAATTTACCTATAAATATAGTTCAAATCGATTGGTTTCAGGCATTAGATGAAACCAAATTTGGACTGAATAATGAATTGTTAACAAAATTGACAAGTTTAGGTTTCGGATTTCATAGTGAATTAGAGCCGAACTCTTTTTTCAGGAGATATGATTTCACTAAATTGACAGATTTAGAAATACTACCTCGAATATTGTATGATGATGTTAAATTCATTCCAAGAACTATTAGAAAATTAACGTGTGCTATCAATGCCAGGGGATTGGGTTCAGTGATCACTGTTTCTCAACATTTGCAGTTCCCACCAAAGTTGGTAAAACTAGAAATGACACTTTTACATGATACGCCGAATTATAGGTTAGAAATTCAACAGTTGACGTCAGTGGAACATCTCATTTTCCATAGTGGAAATTGTTCCGATATTGCTTTCCCGGAAAAGTTGTTAAAATTAAAAGTAACTTCCAGGTTAAATATGTATCGATTAAAGCTGTTGTGTCCAGACTTATGTTCATTAGATACGGTTGATGTGATACACGATGAAAGTCTAGGGTACCCAGAATTCCCTTCGAAATTGAAAGCTTTAAAAATCGATGCGACAATTCTTGAAACCATGGCCAAATCAACTGATGATCCATTATATGTTGCATTTCCTCAAACATTAGAAGATATTTTTATTGCGGGAAAATATGGTGATATAACCCTTTCCGAATCCACAACTAAACTTTTACTTCCTTCTTTAACTAATTTGAGAAAGTTAGGTTGGTCGGAAACTATTCAGAACGTTGGTGTTGTACCAGAGCAGGTACAATCATTGACAATAGATGATTCCCGGTTTGACATAAATATGTTAAGTGGTTTACAATGCTTGAGGAAGTTATCTCTTACACAATTTACTTCGGTGAAATTTGACATTAAGTTACCAGACCTTGAAGATTTGACAATTGTTGGAAACGGAATATTTACAATATCCGGATCAACTTTTATCTTTCCAAGTCGTCTTAAAAAATTGTCCATTCAAAACTTTCGATTTGCAGAATTGGGTGATTGTTTGGAAAACTTGAAAGATTTGAAGGAATTGATTTTAGAATCGGGTCATTTTGACAAACCTCCTAAATTTCCACTTGGCTTGAAAGTCTTGGAATTGAAAGACAATAAAATTAGAAGTTTTAGTTCCTTGAATTTACAGATATTGGGAACTTTAGAAAGGTTAGATTTATCACGGAACTTAGATCGAGGACCTTTCGACATTAACAATCTTCCAAAATCTATCACCCATCTTTATCTTGAGGGACTTGGATTACAAGAAATAAATGGTTCGTTTCGTGATTTGCCCAATCTTAAAGAAATCAGTTTACACAGTAACAACTTAGCCGAATATTTCAATACTTCCAAACAAGGAACGGGTGATTTCTTTGGATCTGAAATCAAACATGTAATACTTGATGATAATAACGTTAAAGTAGAAGATGTCAGAGTGATTTTTCATGAATTAAGGCAAAAACCAAAATTTAGAAATTTAATGATTAATAGGTTACTGATTCCACCCGATTTACCAGAGACAGATTATATATATTTTCTTCCTATAGGATTGTAATGCATTATTAATCTATAGCTCCTGATAATCTTTCATGTAAGGTATCCACCGAAGACTCACACAAATGGAATGACGCTAGCAATATTTCATTTTCATAATGTATATGATACGTTTTATTGACGCGATTGTAAGCAACTACTTTTAAAGGTTCATAACAATCAATCATCGAATAGCCATATTGATGTTGGAAGCAATAATCGTTTCTGAGAAACACAATGGGGTTTATATTGTTGCGATTCAAGTATTCCAAGTAATATTCTTTATTGGGGACTTCTTCAATTGAATAAGTATCAGAAAAGGATGAAAAAGTATCAGTTCCTCTATCAGAATCAGAATTTCTGAAATTCATTGTATATACTGTCTACAGCTCAAAAGAAAGTGAAATATAAGGAGTTCTGGTCATTTGGTGTCTTTTTTTGAATAAAGTATGTGTCAATTTCTTGCAACCAAAAAGAGACTCTTTTTTTTCTTTTGACACGACACATTTGATCCCCCTTTTTTTTGACACACTTGATACAAGGAAGAACTGATTGCTTGGTTTCCTTTTGGACATATCTAACATTATCCGATGATCAAAATCTTACCTTGATAAGTTGTGGAATTTGCAATCGAAAATTAAAAAAAATAAACTACAGCAAAAAATCTGTGTATCTTTTTCAAAAAGAAAAATGGACACATATTTTTAGAAACTACGGAGAATAATAATAAACAATATCAACCGAAAAAAAACAAAAAAATTTTTTTTTGGCCAAACACTAAATTTTTGTTAAAAGAAAATAAAAATATATTATTATTAGCAACAACCAATGAAATACTCATATTTATTACCACTAGCTATGGCTCCTTTTGTTTCAGCTCATGGATCTCACGGACAGGAATCAGTAAAGATCAAACCTAAAGATATATCATGGCAAGATTGGCACATGAAAGAAGAACATGGATTGGACGAATATGACGGACAAACGTTTTTCTCATTACATGACTTGAATAACAATGGATTACTTGAGCCTAAAGAAATATTAAACTTATATGGGTTGGTGCATAAAATCATTGTTGGTGATGGATCAGGAATGGGTCAGGAAATCATGGAAGTACCTCCAGAACTTCAAGATCACGCAATTAGTGAAGTATTCAAAGCAATCAAACATAAGAGTCCAGATGGTATTACGGAAGAAGAATGGTTAGAATTCTATAAAAATGGTGGTGAATGGCCCGATTTGGGATTTGGATCTGGTCATCATTTAGGATTTGAAGAAGAGTATGAAGAACATCATTGGAATAAGTATCATGCAAATGACGATCCAGATGTTAAAATTAAACATAAAGAAGATATTGAACATGAATTGTTACATCATAAACAAGAAATTGAAGAAACTCATGATAGATCTAAAGAATTGAAAGATTTTACTAAGAATTATGCATCTAAAATCGACATTAATAACCTCAAACCAAAATATAGGAAAGTGCAATAAAGCAAATATATGTGGAGACCAAATGAAATTAGATTAAATTTTAGTACATTAACTGCAAAGTACAAACATGAAAAAAGAAAGAAAGAAAGAGAACATTCCTGGAAAAATAATTTTGCCATTTTTGGACTTTGTTCTCTTTCAGTTTTTTTGTCTCTCCCCTTTGTTTTGTTTTGTTTGTGTAAAGAAAATGAAGATGCGTCCAAATAGAAACAAAAAAAAAAAAAAAATATGAAAAAATTTGGAATCGTGTTCCAAAGGCTAAAAAATTTTTTTTCCTTTTTCCTTTTTCCTTTTGGTTGTTTGTTGTTATTTTTCAATTTAAAATAAACCACACTTCAAAATTCTTTTGGAAATTTTTTTTTCTTCTTCCCTCTCCTTTTCGAGATTTATCATTGAAGTGTCTTTTTTTTCTTTCTGTCTTTCTGTCTTCAAATCTAACTACATTCTTTTATCAAAAAGTACATCAGGTGTTGTTGTATATTATTGTTTTGTTTTCGTCATATATTCCTTATTAATTTATATTTTTTAAATTCATTGGCCAAACAATTTGTTTTTTTTTTTTGATTTTGAAACAACAACAACAAAAATAGGGGAAACCAACCAAAAGTAGGATATAGATTATTCAACACCTATATAATAAGATAACAAACTAATCATAATGGAACATCCAAGTGCATTCAGATCTTTTTCAACTCAATCGACCAGTTCAGTGAATTCTATCAACACGGCTTCTTCATCAAGAGTTGTGTCTCTGGGTACTTTAAATTTAAATAATTTCAACAAGCAAAGTTCACAAAAAGACCATTTATTTTACCAATGTGAATGTTTAAAGAGAAAACTAGAGAAAATTCCGGGTATGGAACCATTTTTAAACCTGGCTTTCAATCAAGCAGAACAATATAGTGAACAACAAGCATTGGCATTAGCACAAGAAAGAACCAATAATAACAACTCCAGTAATAACCATACTTCATTAGATGGTGCAATGAATAGACTTTCCATTGGCTCTGATAGTAGTTCAGTACAAAGTTCATTAACAAGATTAGCTACAAATGCATCATCATCTTCATCAGTGACAAATTTACCAACTAATAACAACTTGTTAACCTTCACTGCTGGGATCTTACCGGCAAACATCAGTGTCGATCCAGCTACACAACTTTGGAAGTTGTTCCAACAAGGTGCACCTTTGTGTGTGATATTCAATTTCATTATTCCCGAATACCAGATCCCGGTGATAAGTTCGGACGATTTGAGAATCTGTAAGAAATCTGTTTA
>JAKTXQ010000518.1:0-17577 GCA_030582995.1 Candida maltosa
CCTGGAACTCCTGGTTATGATCAATATGGTACCCAATATACTCCATCCCAAATGAGTTATGGTGGTGATCCAAGATCTTCAGGTGCTTCCACTCCAATTTATGGCGGCCAAGGTCAAGGTTATGATCCAACACAATTTAACATGTCTTCCAATTTACCATATCCAGCTTGGTCTGCTGATCCACAAGCTCCTATTAAAATTGAACATATTGAAGATATTTTCATTGATTTAACCAACAAATTCGGGTTCCAAAGAGATTCTATGAGAAATATGTTTGATTATTTTATGACTTTATTGGATTCCAGATCATCCCGTATGTCTCCAGCTCAAGCTTTGTTAAGTTTACATGCTGATTATATTGGTGGGGAAAATGCAAATTATAGAAAATGGTATTTCTCATCTCAACAAGATTTGGATGATTCTCTTGGGTTTGCCAATATGACTTTAGGTAAAATTGGTAGAAAGGCCAGAAAAGCTTCCAAAAAATCTAAAAAAGCTAGACAAGCTGCCGAAGAACATGGTCAAGATGTTGATGCTCTTGCCAATGAATTGGAAGGTGATTACTCTTTGGAAGCTGCTGAAATCAGATGGAAAGCTAGAATGAACTCTTTGACTCCTGAAGAAAGAGTAAGAGATATCGCTCTTTACTTGTTATTATGGGGTGAAGCCAATCAAGTCCGTTTTACTCCAGAATGTATGTGTTATATTTACAAAACCGCATTCGACTATTTACAATCCCCATTATGTCAACAAAGACAAGAACCAGTTCCAGAAGGTGACTACTTGAACCGTGTTATCACTCCTTTGTACAGATTTATCAGATCCCAAGTTTATGAGATTTATGATGGTAGATTTGTCAAACGTGAAAAAGATCATAATAAAGTTATTGGTTATGATGATGTGAATCAATTGTTCTGGTACCCGGAAGGTATTTCAAGAATTATGTTTGAAGATGGTACTAGATTGGTCGACATTCCTCAAGAAGAACGTTTCTTGAGATTGGGTGAAGTTGAATGGAAGAATGTCTTCTTCAAAACTTATAAGGAAATCAGAACATGGTTACATTTTATCACCAACTTTAATAGAATCTGGATTATCCATGGTACCGTCTACTGGATGTATACTGCTTATAACTCCCCTACCTTATACACCAAGCATTACGTCCAAACCAGAAACCAACAACCACTTGCTTCTTCAAGATGGGCCGCATGTGCCATTGGTGGTGTTTTTGCTTCCCTTGTCCAAATCTTTGCTACTATTTTTGAATGGATGTTCGTTCCTAGAGAATGGGCCGGTGCTCAACATTTGACTCGTCGTATGATGTTTTTGATTTTGATTTTCTTGGTCAACTTGGCTCCACCAGTTTACACATTCAAAGTTACTAAATTAGTGTTGTACTCCAAATCCGCCTACGCTGTTTCCGTTGTCGGATTTTTCATTGCCGTTGCTACTTTGGTTTTCTTCGCCATTATGCCATTGGGTGGTTTGTTTACCTCCTACATGAACAAAAGATCAAGAAGATATATTTCATCTCAAACTTTCACTGCCAATTTCATTAAATTGAAAGGTTTGGATATGTGGATGTCTTACTTGTTATGGTTTTTAGTTTTCCTTGCTAAATTGGTTGAATCTTATTTCTTCTTGACTTTGTCTTTGAGAGATCCAATTAGAAACTTGTCCACCATGACCATGAGATGTGTTGGTGAAGTTTGGTACAAAGATGCTGTCTGTAGAAACCAAGCCAAGATTGTTTTGGGTTTGATGTACCTTGTTGATTTGTTATTGTTCTTCTTGGATACTTATATGTGGTACATTATTTGTAACTGTATCTTCTCCATTGGTCGTTCCTTCTACTTGGGTATTTCCATTTTGACTCCATGGAGAAACATCTTCACCAGATTGCCAAAGAGAATTTACTCCAAGATTTTAGCTACTACTGAAATGGAAATCAAGTACAAACCAAAAGTTTTGATTTCCCAAATCTGGAATGCTATTGTTATTTCCATGTACAGAGAACATTTGTTAGCCATTGATCATGTCCAAAAATTGTTGTACCATCAAGTTCCATCTGAAATTGAAGGTAAGAGAACTTTGAGAGCTCCAACTTTCTTTGTTTCTCAAGATGATAACAATTTCGAAACGGAATTCTTCCCAAGAAACTCTGAAGCTGAAAGAAGAATTTCTTTCTTTGCTCAATCTTTAGCTACTCCAATGCCAGAACCATTACCAGTCGACAACATGCCAACTTTCACTGTTTTCACTCCTCATTATTCCGAAAAGATTTTGTTATCTTTAAGAGAAATTATTAGAGAAGATGATCAATTTTCCAGAGTTACCTTATTGGAATACTTGAAACAATTGCACCCAGTTGAATGGGATTGTTTTGTTAAAGATACCAAGATTTTGGCTGAAGAAACTGCTGCTTACGAAAATGGTGATGATTCTGAAAAATTATCTGAAGATGGTTTGAAATCCAAGATTGATGATTTACCATTCTACTGTATTGGTTTCAAATCTGCTGCTCCAGAATATACTTTGAGAACCAGAATTTGGGCTTCTTTAAGATCCCAAACTTTGTACAGAACTGTTTCCGGGTTTATGAATTATGCTAGAGCCATCAAATTGTTATACAGAGTTGAAAACCCTGAATTAGTTCAATATTTCGGTGGTGATCCAGAAGGTTTGGAATTGGCTTTGGAAAGAATGGCCAGAAGAAAGTTCAGATTTTTGGTTTCTATGCAAAGATTGTCTAAATTCAAAGACGATGAAATGGAAAATGCCGAATTCTTGTTGCGTGCTTACCCAGATTTACAAATTGCCTACTTGGATGAAGAACCAGCTTTGAACGAAGACGAGGAACCAAGAGTCTATTCTTCTTTGATTGATGGTCATTGTGAAATGTTAGAAAATGGTAGACGTCGTCCTAAATTTAGAGTTCAATTGTCTGGTAATCCAATTTTGGGTGATGGTAAATCTGATAACCAAAATCATGCTGTTATTTTCCACAGAGGTGAATATATCCAATTGATTGATGCTAATCAAGACAATTATTTGGAAGAATGTTTGAAGATTAGATCTGTTTTGGCTGAATTTGAAGAATTAAACGTTGAACATGTTAACCCATATGCTCCAACCATGAAATCCGATGAACACATTAAGAAGAAAGATCCTGTTGCCTTCTTGGGTGCCAGAGAATATATTTTCTCTGAAAACTCTGGTATTTTAGGGGATGTTGCTGCCGGTAAAGAACAAACTTTCGGTACTTTGTTTGCCAGAACTTTAGCTCAAATTGGTGGTAAATTGCATTATGGTCACCCGGATTTCTTGAATGCTACTTTCATGTTGACAAGAGGTGGTGTTTCTAAAGCACAAAAAGGTTTGCATTTGAATGAAGATATTTACGCTGGTATGAATGCCATGATGAGAGGTGGTAAGATTAAACATTGTGAATACTACCAATGTGGTAAAGGTAGAGATTTAGGTTTTGGTTCTATTTTGAATTTCACTACTAAAATTGGTGCTGGTATGGGTGAACAAATGTTGTCGAGAGAATACTTCTACTTGGGCACCCAACTTCCGTTGGATAGATTCTTATCTTTCTACTATGGTCATCCAGGGTTCCATATCAATAACTTGTTTATTCAATTGTCCTTACAAGTTTTCATTTTGGTGTTGGCAAACTTGAACTCTTTAGCACATGAAGCCATTATGTGTTCTTACAATAAAGATGTCCCAGTTACTGATGTTTTGTATCCATTCGGTTGTTACAACATTGCTCCAGCTGTTGATTGGATTAGACGTTACACTTTGTCCATTTTCATTGTGTTCTTCATTTCCTTTATTCCATTAGTTGTCCAAGAATTGATTGAAAGAGGTGTTTGGAAAGCATTCCAAAGATTTGTTAGACATTTCATTTCCTTGTCTCCAATGTTTGAAGTTTTCGTTGCCCAAATCTATTCTTCCTCGGTTTTCACTGATTTAACCGTTGGTGGTGCTAGATATATTTCCACTGGTAGAGGTTTTGCCACTTCAAGAATTCCATTCTCCATTTTGTACTCCCGTTTTGCTGATTCATCTATTTACATGGGTGCAAGATTGATGTTGATTTTGTTATTCGGTACTGTTGCTCATTGGCAAGCACCATTGTTGTGGTTCTGGGCTTCTTTATCTTCTTTGATGTTTTCTCCATTTATTTTCAACCCTCATCAATTTGCTTGGGAAGATTTCTTTATTGATTACAGAGACTTTATCAGATGGTTATCAAGAGGTAACACCAAATGGCACAGAAACTCATGGATTGGTTACGTTAGACTTTCTAGATCTCGTATTACTGGTTTCAAACGTAAGTTGACTGGTGATGTTTCTGAAAAAGCTGCTGGTGATGCTTCTAGAGCTCATAGATCTAATGTTTTCTTTGCTGATTTCTTACCTACTTTGATTTACACTGCTGGTCTTTATGTTGCATACACTTTTATTAATGCTCAAACCGGGGTCACTCGTTATTCATATGAAATCTTGGGATCCACCGATCCACAACCAGCCAATGCTACTTTGAGAGTTATTATTTGTGCTTTAGCTCCAGTGGTTATTGACATGGGTTGTTTAGGTGTTTGTGTTGCCATGGCTTGTTGTGCTGGTCCAATGTTGGGATTATGTTGTAAGAAGACTGGTGCCGTCATTGCCGGTGTCGCCCACGGTGTTGCTGTTATTGTCCATGTTGTGTTCTTCATTGTTATGTGGGTTACTGAAGGTTTTAACTTTGCTAGAATGTTGTTAGGTTTGGCTACTATGGTGTACATTCAAAGATTATTGTTCAAATTCTTGACATTATGTTTCTTGACCAGAGAATTTAAGAATGACAAATCAAACACCGCTTTCTGGACCGGTAAATGGTACAACACTGGTATGGGATGGATGGCTTTCACCCAACCATCACGTGAATTTGTTGCTAAAACTATTGAAATGTCTGAATTTGCGGGTGATTTCATGTTGGCTCATATCATTTTATTCTGTCAATTACCAATCTTGTTTGTTCCATTAGTTGACAGATGGCACTCAATGATGTTGTTCTGGTTGAAACCATCCAGATTAATTAGACCACCTATCTATTCATTGAAGCAAGCTAGATTAAGAAAGAGAATGGTTAGAAGATACTGTGTCTTGTACTTTACCGTTTTAGTGATGTTTGTTGTTATCATTGTTGCTCCAGCAGTTGCCTCTGGTCAAATTGCTGTTGATCAATTTGCTAACATTGGTGGAAGTGGTTCTATTGCCAATGGTTTGTTCCAACCAAGAAATGTCAGTAACAATGACACTGGTAATCATAGACCAAGTTCATACTCCTGGACTTACTACAGTACTCGTGTCACCGGTACTACCAAAGGTTATTCCACAAATCCATTTTAGATCCATACACACACACACATCTAAAAAAAATAAAGAGGAAAATTTTTCCTTTCTTTTTATTCATTCATTCATTCATTAATGCTTTAAAGAGTATATAAATTCTTTAAAGCTTGGGGGTTGTAACTTTATATAAGCTTTTTTTTTATTACTACTACTACTACTATTATTATTATTACACTGATATATACAAACATATATAAATATACATATATATGTTTGCTGTTTTTTTTATATACACATATACACGTTTTTGATTCGCTATTTTGGGTACGTGAAATGTAATAATCACAATATTAAATAATAATAATAATAACTTATTATTATATATGTATCTAGTCTCTGTGATTATTATCGTGCAATGGCAGTGAAGTGGGAGGAAGAAAAAAAAAATCCAAGAAAAAGAAAAAGAAGAGAACAACAAATACAATTACCAAAAAAAAAAAAAATATACAGAGTAGAAACGTAACTTTTTTTTAAGAACAACTACATCCAAATTTTTTTTAGAGAGACTACTACAACAACAATGAGTATATTAAGAGGTCATCAATTGCCACAATCCTCCGAGATCTTACTAGGTGCATTAATCTTTGTATCATGTATTTTGTTTTTCCTCAAGTATCAACAATTCCAAATCCTGCAAGGATCAACAGACGTTATCTTCCATGATATCCATATTCCATTCATCCAATTGATTCCCCGCTCGACCATATACAACCCTTGGGTCTTGGTCACTGCCATCTTTGCCGAAATCAGTATCTTGACATTCACATTTTCTTTCGCCGTGTTGTATGTTGGAAGTAAATTTGTTGAAAAATTCTGGGGATGTGTTGAGACCCTTAAGTTTGTGGTTATCGTGGGGGCACTTACCAATTTGATTACCGTTGTGATTGCAATCATCTCGAACATTATCAGAGAAGACGCTAAGAATATGGACCAACCATTGGGTGGGGGGATTTCGTACTATTTCGGATTCTTGGTCGTTAGTAAACAATTGATTCCTGAACACAACATTGTGTTATTCCAAGGCGTGGTTAATTTCAGAGTTAAACACGTCCCATTTGCTTTGTTGGTGATTCTCAGTTTCTGGTCCATTTTCATCACCCAATCATTGTACCCTGCCATTCCTTCCGTTGTCAGTTTCTTTGTGTCATATTTCTATTTGAGATTCTTCCAATCTTTAAGTACTGAACCAACTTTACCATTGAGTACTGCCGATGATACGTCTGTCATCACTGGTGATGCATCAGATACATTCCAATTGATTGAATTTTTCCCAGATGCCGCTAAACCATTCTTGGTTCCTGTTTTCAACCAAGTTTATGAAGTATCAATATTATTAGGTGTGGTTACTCCATTCAACGATGAATCAGTTGAGCAAAGTAATTTGAGAGCTCAAAAAAGACAAGAACAAGCTAACCAAGCAAGTAAAAACGTGGCTAATTCCGTGGCTGAAAGACGTAGACAAGTTGCCCTTCAAGTCATTGAAGATAGAATCAGTAAAGAAACCGCCAATTGAGTAATGATGCAGTTTGTGGTTGTCGATGTTGATGTCGATGTTGATGGTTATGGTTGTGGCTGTTTATTTATATGTATGTAGAAATTTCACAATTACTAAAAAAATTTATTTATTTATTTTTTTATTTTTGTGATGAAACTCGTTATTTAGGTCTCCGATGAAGATTATTGTAATTTTACGGCGACAACGACGACGACGTCATGGCCGAAAATTTTTTTTGATTTCAGTTCGCAGGAACGAAACAAACAAACAAACAATCGAAACCAAAAAAAAAAAATTTTTTTTTTCGTCATCTTTTAATAAAGATAATAAACTGTCAATACACACACTTTTGTTTTGAGAGACTATCCCGACAATGTTTAGTTCTGGGAATTTGAAGCCTAAATATGGTAAAAAGGCTTTCTTACCACTACCTGCCACGTTCCATCAAATCAACCGTAGAACCAAGTTACCATTAATCATATTGGCGTGCTTGTTTATCTGGTATTTTTTGAATCCATTTTCGTTCGTTCATCATACTTTTTTCCAATCAAGCACCAGAACATCATACCCAAAAGCTCATCCATTCACAAGCGAGCATGTTATAGAAACCACATCCAAATACATCTATCCACCAATCGAACACGCGCCAACGTTGAAAGAATTGACACCACAGAAATTATTTATAGAACATACCTATAGTACCGGCGATGAAAATAGAATCAAGATTAAATCATTGAATGCGTTCGATGATCCAGATGTCAATGTTCAGAAAAAGAAAGAAGATGAAGAAAATAAGAAACTGGAATTGGATAAAGCAAAGAATTTCTTTAAGAATCAAGATAAAGTGGTGTATAAGGGGGGATTAGCCAATTATCCGGAAATCGTCATTGTTACCGCTGTTGATTTCAATAAATATTCTTTAGACGGATTGACCAAAGTTGTTCAGAACCGTGTCGATTATGCTCATTTACATAACTACGGGGTTTACGTTAGATGGTACCAAGAATTCTTGCCAATGTTTGATGACTTTAATGCATTGAATGATAAAGAAAGAGCTAAATGGGTAAGAATCTATTCATTGAAAGCAGCCATGTTTGCTTTCCCCCATGCTAAATGGTTTTGGTATTTGGATCAGGATAGTTTGATTATGAACATGAAGACCAATATTGAAGATTACATGTTGAAACCATCGGTCTTGTATTCAATTATGTTGAAAGATCAACCATTGATCCCACCAAATGGTTTAATTAAAACATATAAGAAAGCCAAAGCTGAATCCGTGAGATTTATCTTGACACAATCTGATCAAAAAATTGAAACAAATTCGTTTTTGATCAAAAATGATTATATCGGGAAAATGGTTTTGGATTGGTGGAGTGATAAACTTTATGTTCAATATACTGGGTTCCCATATAGCACAGATTCTTCCTTGACGCATATCTTACAATGGCATCCATTCATTTTGAGTAAAACGACGATTGTTCCAACCAAAACTATTGCAGCTGGACATCCATTTAAAGACACACCTGCCAATGCCGTGTTTAAAGATGGAGATTTTGTTGCACAATGGAGTCAATGTAATAATCCAACTGAATGTGAGAGTATATTAGATACTTATTACAAAAAATTGAAAAGTTTATAGAATATTTAAAATATATCTAAAGATAGTCTCTTTATACGTTCAATTAGATCGTTGTTAATCACTTCTTCTTCCTTTTTGGGTTGGTTGGTTAGGATATTACGGATAGTTTCCCATGCATTAATGTAAAGTTCCATTTTTTTGGCACTTTCTTCGTTCTCATAATTGACTGTCGGTATAACTTGTCCAATATTGAAAAAAACGACAAAATATGCCAATTCTCGAAATGAAGAATGTTCACTATATGGAACAGAATATAATCTGTAAAGTTCACGATCGGGTTTCCCCTTCTGATTTTTGATAGATTTCGGAACTTGTTTTAGGATATCATCCACGTAGGAAAATGACGTTTGCAGTTCCATGATGTCAATAGTTTTTTCTAAATGTGTTTTAGAGAAATCAGGTCTGAATGGTTTCCATTGATTGAAACTCCAACCCGTGGGACATAGACCCACACATCTTTCGAAAGTTTCATAATACTTATTGTGGTTGAAATAATTCGACAACTCTTCAACTGTACCTACCAAAGTCATCGGTACCAAATGGATCACACAATCATGATCGTCTCCACCACCATATTCATCATCGGTTAAAACCAGTTCTAAGTACTCATCTTGATACGCTTTGAATATATCGTATTTATCTTTCCGAGCACCAATACTCAGCACGTAAATCAAACAATTTAACCGTTTCAGAATCGCAAGTGCTAATTTTTCTTTCCCAATGATATAAGTACCGATAACAATCAAGAACTTTTTCTTTTTGATTTTGGGCCCTGATTTCCAGAAATCAGTGATTCTTGATTGAGTAAGTACACCAAACCAAGTGGCAAATAACGAATTCAGCGATGCCTTTTTACTCAAATCTTCAAATAGATTCGCCATGGTTTCACATACTAACGTTTGTTTCGGTAGATTGTGTTTAGATGATAAATAAGTTGTATCTAAATAAACTTTATCTAGTAGTGTTGATGTAACTGTTTGTGATATGCTGTATTTTCGAAGTGATGGATGATGTAGGATATCTTCATTTACTCTGAAATCACCACAATGTAAAATTGTATGTTTTTGGTTATTTATATCAATTGACTCAAATAAAAAAATCGCTGCTCCGGGACAATGGTTAGCACATATAGGGATAACATATAATCCAGGAGTTTCATCGTTACTTTCTTCACCGAAATCATCAACAAAGTTATCTATTGTAAAATCTTTAATTTTGTACCTTGTATCCAATTCTAAATGTTTGATAAATCTTGGATCTATGGAGTATCTCAAAGTTAACAATCTCCCTGTTATACCTGTACAATAAATGATTTTCTTGTACTTGGCCTGATTTTCGTAATCTGAATCGTCCAACCCAAATACTCGTTCATATGCCCATTTTTTAGAAATACCACCGTAATGATCAGCATGGAAATGGGTCAAGAAATATTGGTCAATTTCATCATGAGGAGCATAGTTAAACGCGTCTACCGCAATTTTATAATCAGGCGGGAAAGTTAGGTTTTTAGCTCTGGTATAGGTTTTTTATTTGTTGCTTTAATGGAAGTCGGTGGTTTAATGATTTTTGCTGGTTTATTAGTATCAATATCTCCATTTACATATTTCAGCTCAACCTTTCTCTTCTTTATAGGAGGTGTAGGAGTATTGGTGGTTGCGGTTATCCTGGGGAGCTCAACTTTGGGAGGGATTTCAACAAACGTAACGCGTACTAAACACGTATCCACATGATCTGTTCTGCCACGTATATCCAAATGATTAATATCTTGATTACAAATTGGACATAGCACAATATTTGAGGTTGCAAAGTCCAAAATTGATCTTTGCATTTTTGGCGGTATGGCTCAACAGAGAGAGAATAGGGAGAGAACTTGGCGGTAAATTTTTCTTTTTGCTTTTTCTTTTTTTTTTTATTCAATTTGATCACTCCAGAAAAAAAATACCAAGAATGGGGTTGCTTACAATCATCAAGAAACAGAAATTGAAGGATAATGAAGTACGGGTGTTGACTCTTGGGTTGGATAATTCGGGTAAAACCACAATTATTAAAAAAATGAAGAACCAAGACACAGACACGATTTCGCCAACTATGGGATTCCAAATTAATACATTGATGCATAAAGGTTTCACATTGAATGTATGGGATATTGGTGGGCAAACAAGTTTAAGAGTTTTTTGGGGGAATTACTTTGATAAAACAGATTTGGTGATGTGGGTGATTGATGGATTAAGTTTGGAAAGATTGGAAGAATCTTATCGTGAATTAAGAGAAAAAGTCATTCTCCAAGATAGATTAATTGGTATTTATTTAATGGTGGTTATAAACAAAATAGATTTAATTCCTGAAACAGATCGACAGTTGTTGAAACAAAAAGTTATTGATTTGCTTCAACTACCGCCAAACGATAAGTGGGATGTAGAATTAGTTAGCGGGAAGTCCGGTGAAGGTATTGAAAATATTCTAGATTGGATTGTAACCAGAGATTATTAAAAAAAAAAAAAAAATAAAAGTCCATAATTAAACCCAAAAGGGTAAAAGAAAAGTTTAGATTATATAGATTAATAATTTAAGATGTAACCTTGAGATTGCAGTTGTTGTTGTTATGTATTGAAGGACAAAAACACGAAACGCGTGAAAAAGAATTTTTCCACTCCTTTGACAAAAAACTGGACACAAAGCCTTACCTCGAAACTTAATTTTTATTATTTAAGTCTGCTGCCTTCTATTTCTTTCAAAAAAAAAAAAAAAAGTTTGTACCTAATTAATTATCTTCGTCACCACCATGAGTTGTCATAATTTATTAATTCAATTGCACCAATCAATCATTATTCAAAATACAAATTTGATTGAAATACTCGGGGCAAAATCTACAAAGTCTTCATTTACATCGATTACCAGAGGCTTGTACACAAAATATTCCAAATTATCATCTCTTCTCGACAAAGCCATCAAACAAACTGAGTCAGTGGAGGTGTTTAAAAACTTTGTTAATGACTTTATATTATGGGTAGATGATGATGTGTTGACTTTATTTGCAAAATATTCAGAACAATGGAAACTAGAAGATACCAAATTGTATACTGAACCAATAGAAGGATTAGCTGGCTTAATTGAGTTTATCACTTGTTGCGACGAACATTTGCGTAATCCTTTCGTGTTGGGTAGATTGAATGAAACTAAGAATAAACTCCAACAAATCATTGACAACCATCACCATGACATTCACTCCAAAAAATTGAACAACATCAACTTTTCCAAAATTCAATATAAACACGAAATGGTTTCCAGTTATTTCACAGCTGATCAAATTATGGAAAGAACAGATGGCACAGACTTATACATGGACAAAACCCCAGTGGAGCTTGTTTTATTGGATCTTGTCGGTACTGGAATTTACAATGCCGTAGCAATATTGTCCATCGAAGAATCATCTCGTTCTTTACTTTATCCTCCATTCAGAATTAACGAATTATCATTGGCACACACCACCAACTCTGTCGACTTGAAACCAATTGATTTTTTGAGTACAGAAGAAGACCATGAAGTGATCACCATTACTTGCGATGATTCTGAATTTTTGGATTCTTGGGTTGAAAAATTATCTACGATATGTCCATTGGAACGTAATGACTCCCCGGTATCTTTATTAGAACATACTCCACCTCCAGAGTTGTCTGGTTTTGGAATAAATGTCATTTCTGATTCCGAACACCAAAAATCCATGTCATCCGAAGAAACTATACAGCCAATTACTCCAAAACAAGAATTTAAAGAATTAATCAGTAGTCCAACGATATCACCAAAATATAACCATATAATCAGAAAGACATTATCCGAAGATGACCTCCAAATAGTTAATAGAAAGAAAGTGTCGGAAGAGCATTCTGAAAAACATGTTTCGTGTGTGGGAGAAATAGTTGCTCCAGAGGGTCCATATCAAAATACTTCTTTCGCTAGTTCAGTTCCGAATATTAGACCAATGTATCAATTGTCGACAGGTTCAGCTATTGATATTCATAAATTCGGTCAAAGCTATCAACCATCATTTACCATGAACAAACCAAAAAGAAGATCAATTTTTGGGTTATTTAAAAAATCCAATAAAACAGCTGGGTTTGAAACAGTATCAAAACCTGAAAAGAAATCTGTATCAGAGTCAAAACCAAAACCAAAACCTAGTACGATTAATGAAATTGAAACTGCTTCTGATGAAACTGAAACTGCGTCTGATGAAACTGCTGGATTTGAGAAAGTGACCAAATCTAATACGACTCCTGGATTTGAAACAGTGACACGGCCAAAACTTAAACTGGAACAAAATTCATCATCTAGTATCCCAGGTCCTTTCGCCCCTCCGTCATTATTCAAACAATATTCCAGTGATATTATTGTCCCACAGGATTTAAAAGATACCATTAATGAAGATTCCACCATTGATTTTTATGTATCAGAATCATCATCACCAAGGTCTTTAAAAATATCTGAATGGAAACAACAAAAATGGGAAATGATAACCGTGGCGGAAAAGTTATTTGTCAAGATTGCTATAAACTATGAAAAACAGAAATGTTGGTTTATGATATTTAAGGAAGAAGAAGAAGAAGATAAACCAGTGCTATTAATGAACGTTTCTCCTGGAGTATCGGAAATACGAAAATCGTCAGCCCTTGATCTACAATTAAACTTGGTTAACTCGATAACTCAAGACAAGCTTTTGATTATGATTAGATGTGCAAATGGTATACTTGCTGATGAAATAGTCAATAATCTTCGAAATGCAATGGGGGCAATGCAGAGCTCCATGAAATTGTCGAAATCAGATGCGACTTTGCAATCATCGATGATGGAACATCCTAGTAAATCTTCAAGTTTATCATCACTTGATGTGAATGAAGTATACAACGCGGCAGTGGTGTACAACCCATCATCGTTTCATGTCAAACGAATTGATCAGATGAGAGTCAGATTACAGAAACAATTGTGTGGTTATGATCTGATTAATATTCCTTCATCATGGGAAATTTTATCGATGTGTACATTGACGATTGACGAGATTATGGATGATAAAAAGTATTTCCACTTTAAATTAACAGGAGACAAACCGTATGATTGGTTAGTTGCTGACGATTCCAAAACAGAAGTGTTGGAAAAGATCGGTAGAGCAGGGTTATTAGTTAAACATCCTGGTGAAATATTCATGATTGAATGTAAAGGGAAAAAAGAGTTTAAAAGTTTGTATGATATATTTTAGTTATGTACATATGACTGCAAAAAAAAAAGCAACATAAAAATAAGAAAACAATCTAATATTTTTTTTTCCATTCATTTTACAATTTGTTCGTTTGTATTTTTCTATTCATTTACATCCACAAACAATGCTATTCTTGATATTAATATTAATTATATTTATACAATCGGTATCATGTCAAATTACCATTGCTGGTAATAAATTCTTTGAATCGGATAATCAATTCTTCATCAAAGGTATCGCATATCAGAAATCAAGACAAGAAGGAGAAGTTTACGATACATCTAAAGAACCACATTATATTGATCCATTAGCTAATCCATTTACATGTTTACGTGATTTGGAATATTTGAAAGAGTTAGGAGTGAATGTTGTTCGGGTATATCAGATATCACCAACTGCAAATCATGATGTTTGTATGGAGGCATTTGGCGAAGCGGGTATTTATGTATTGGCGGATTTATCTGAACCATATATGTCAATCAGAAGAGATTATCCACATTGGGATACAGAATTGTTTGGTCGGTATAAAGATGTAGTTGATGCAATGCATAAATATGACAACATGATGGGGTTTTTCGCTGGCAATGAAGTGACAAACTCACCGCTGAATATGGATGCATCACCGTATGTGAGAGCAGCCATAAGAGATACCAAGAAATATATTGCTGATAAAGGTTATAGAAATATTCCAGTGGGATATGCATCTAACGATGATACAAGTATTCGAGGGGAATTGGCGAATTATTTCACTTGTGGAGACGAAGGACGTGCCGATTTTTTCGCAATCAATGTCTATGAATGGTGTGGATATTCCACATATACCACTTCCGGGTATCGAGACTTGACATTGGCATTTGAAAGTTATCCAGTACCGGTGTTTTTCAGTGAGTTTGGGTGTAATATAATTTCACCACGTCCATTCACTGAAATCGATACCATTTATGGGTCAACCATGACGAAGGTATGGTCAGGAGGTATAGCTTATGAGTATTTTGAAGAGGTTAATCATTATGGTGTGGTACAGGCTAATCCCGATGGTCAAGTTAGCAAACTACCTGACTTTGATACATTAAAACAAAAGTACAATTCAGTTACACCAGTGGGGATTACCATTGATGAAGCGGGCGATACTGAATATGTCGAGTGTACCAATGAATTCATATTGCCGCCGACTCCAGATGAAGATAAATGTGAATATTTATGGAAAAAATTGTCATGTGTTATTAGAGGAGATTTTGATGAAGAACTGGTACTAAAAGACTTATGTTTCAAAGTTGATTGTACAGAACTTAAGGGGAACTATTCTGATTGTAGTCCAAAAGTAAGAGTTTCATATGCATTGAGTAAGTATGCAAATGGAAGAAAAGATGTATGCGAAGAAAGAGGAGAATTGAGAGAAGTTGAACATGAAGAGGAAGAAGAAGAAGAGGTTCCTATGAAAGGAAAGGAAAATTTCCCTAATGAATATCCATCTTCTAGACTGGGATCATATGCTACATCTCTTAACAACTTTTATTGGTTAGCTTTATTCATTTAATCTCTTTTTGGTCCCCAATTTAATCCTAAGAAGCCGGTGGATTTGGCAGCAACTTTTGGTGGTGGAATAATATATACTCTTCTATGTCCTGGTACATCTAATGCAATGTATTCAAACTCTGTATTCCATAAACTATTATCGATTTGTTCCAATGTGACGATACCATACTTTGAATCGGATTCAACTTGGAATTTCATGTATAAATGATCTTTGGTTTTAACACTTTGAACGGGACGGTTACGAACCCAACGGTCAGCAGCAACAATCCCGTAAGCTTTCAATCGATGACCAGGAGCGAAACCAAGGACTTTCTGAGCATCAGCGTTTTGTTCAATTAATTTGACCGCTTTGTTAAATGTTCGAGTATCTCCGGACGGTAAGAAAAGTTCTGATAATGTTAGGGAAACAACAAGGATGGCAACGGCCAGAGCTCCAACAACAAGAAGTGATGAAAGGGAAAATGTGAATGCACGAGTGATTCTATTGAGGATAACTTGCCCTTTATCCAGTTTAGGTTTTGTGGTGCTGGTGGTGGTATAGAATCTGTAGTTTGTCAATGGATTGATCTTTGGAATAAGTCTTGGAGTGACTCTCGGGATAATGAGCCTTGGGGCAATTCCAATACGGGATATCATAATGAATAGGTAAGGTTGGGGAAAGAAGTGGAAAATCAAAGAACTGAAAAATAAAAAAAAAAATAAAAAAAAAATTTTGTCCGCTCATTTTAATTTAATGGTCATACAAAAGAACAATGTTTGCAAAATGAAGGGAAATAAATTAGAATTGCTAGGTCTTTGAAGTTTCTTTTGATTAAGTGTTGGTTATCAATGCTGTGATGTACCTTGAATTGGAAAATGGTATCCCTAATGAAAATCTTGTCTTCAACGAATGTCCAGTTTGAGTCGTTTATTTATCTGTCAAACGACCTGAGTTTGTTGGATATCATTCACTTGATCCGTTAATCACTAAAACAGTTGTTTCTATCCCATCTGGCCGCAATCAATTGTGTCGATTGAATTCATTGTCGATTTTTTCTTGAAATCAAAACTACCATCATCTCAAATATGCATCCATGGTTACTGTTAGACGACAATCTACAACGAATGAAGCTCTTACAACCGTATTTCCCTTAACGTTTTTATATAAGTAGAGAATTTGGAAATTATAGGGCGAAAAATTGATGACGTTTGTCCCCGTGGCCTAGCTGGTAAGGCTTTTGGGTCCGGCTACGTCACGTGGTTAACCAAAGGATCGCGGGTTCGAGTCCTGCCGGGGACTTTTTTTGCAACTCTTCCAAACTATATTTTTTATTTTTATTAATGTAGATTAAATGGGTATAATATGCATTTTAGTAAATTGCTACAAAAAGATACTAAACTACGCATGAGTAGCTTACTTGTAACTATGTATCATCGTGAAGTAGGTTTTTTTTGCATCTATGCTGTACAAAAAATTTTTAGTCCAAATTTACCACCAATTTTTTATAAAATACCAAAAAAAAAAGATATATAACCTGAACTCAATCAATTAACAATATCTACTTACTTACCAACCTGCCCCTGTTGTTGACCATTCAGTTGAATGCTGTTGTTTTGATATTTTTTTTGGTTTGTGGATAAAAAATCTAATCACGTGCATTAGGTTTACAGCCCTAATAAGCATTTACCTGCAGTATCCACAAAAGATCCTACCCCCACTACTAACAAAACCCAAAAAAATAAAAATTTCACTGCGCGCAAACCACCCTAACTGAGATATACTTGGAATTTTTTTTTTTTTTTGGGACCTTTTCCTACTGCTACTAACTCGAAAGCACTATCAACAACAATGGCCAAGATCAGTCAAGACGTTTCATCATCCCGTTCTAAAGCTAGAAAAGCTTACTTCACTGCTTCCTCAGTTGAAAGAAGAGTTCTCTTATCTGCTCCATTATCTAAAGAATTAAGACAACAATACAACATCAAATCTTTACCAATTAGACAAAATGATGAAGTTTTAGTCGTCAGAGGTTCTAAAAAAGGATCTGAAGGTAAAGTCAACTCCGTCTACAGATTGAAATTTGCTATCCAAGTTGACAAATTACAAAAAGAAAAATCTAACGGTGCTTCCGTTCCAATCAACATTCACCCATCTAAAGTTGTCATTACTAAATTACATTTGGACAAAGATAGAAAAGCTTTGATTCAAAGAAAAGGTGGTAAATCTGAATAAGTGTATATTTAATATAAAGCAAAGAGATTAAT
>JAKTXQ010000520.1:6052-16755 GCA_030582995.1 Candida maltosa
CAAAGAAAAAAAAAGAATTTCAAGAAAAATCACAAACACAATTTTCCTAACAAAATTTTTTAAAAAAAGTGCTGAATTCTTGGTGTGTAATAGTAATGAAATTGAAACAAATATATACCTCCAAAAAAAAAAAAAAAAAAAAAAAAAAAAAAAAAAAAAAAAAAAAAAAAAAAAAAAAAAAAAAAAAAAAAAAAAAAAAAAAAAAAAAAAAAAAAAAAAAAAGAAAAAAAAAAAACTAAATATAATATGTACATGAAGTACAAACTGAAAATATAAGAATAATAATAATAATATCCACGTCTAGTTATTGAATAACTGAAAAACGATAAAAACAAACAAAAATCCAAAATCATCACGAAAAGATGACACCGAAAAGCAAGAAATTGACAAAATAATGAAGATATAATAAGAAAAAGTAAAAAAAAGGGAAGATTATGTTTAAATAAACATAACCAAAGCCGACATGATTAATGCAATCATGTTAACTTTAGCGAAACTGGAAGAGTTAAAGTTGGTGGTAATTGCTGGAGGAGCAGCAGCACCTGGTTGAACAGTGGTAACTGGAGTCAAAATAGATCCAGCTTGAGCAACTTCAGGTTGGTTAGATTCAACCGAAATAGTTTGGCCAACAACTGGAGCAGTACCTGCAGCAGCTGGTTGTTCACCAGCAATAGCGGCACTTCCTTGACCTGGTGCAATAGTATTAACGCCAGTAGTAACAGCAGCAGTTTCTTGTCCAGGTTTGGTAACGATAGTAGATACTTCAGCTGGAATGGTACTGACAACAGTAGTTTCACTACCATCTTCATTAGTACCGACAACTGTAGTGGTTTCAGCAGGTTTGGATGTAATGATAGTAGTTTCACCAGCATCTTGACCAGCTATAGTAGTAACAGGAACAGATGTAACAATGGTACTTTCAGTTTCACTACATTTGTTTTCTTCACATTGAGTAACAGTAATGATTTGAGTCAGTTCAACAAAGACAGTGGATTGTTCAACTTGTTCGCCTCCCTTTTCAGTAGTGCTGCATGGAACAGTGATAGTGACAACACTTCCTTCAGAGTTGGTACCAACAATAACTTTGCCAGATGTAGTGGACACTTCACCGTTTGGACAAGTGGTAACATATTCGGTGGTGTACAAAGTAGTAGTTGGAGTAATCAATTGTGAGAGTGTGGTCAAAGTACTCGTGCACAAGGACCTTTCACTATCAGTAGTTACTTCGACAATACCAGATTCAGTAACAATAGAACCATCAGAACAAGTACTTAACCATGTAGTAATGTATTCGGTTGACGTAGCAGCAGAAGTTTCTTGTGGGAAAACAGTCACAGTGGTACTGGTTAAGGAACCTGCACTGTTAGTGGTGACATCAATGATACCAGATTCAGTAACAATAAATCCATCAGAATTAGTAGTAGTCCAGGTAGTGGTGTATTCAGTTAACCCAGAAGATGAAGCCTCTTGTAGAAAGAGACTGGTTGTAGTAGTTAAAGAGCCGTCACTATCAGTAGTAACGATCACAACACCGGCATCGGTTTCAACAGAACCAGCAGAGTTGGAAGTAGTGAAAGTAGTAGTGTACTCAGTCAAAGCACCAGATGAAGAAGAAGAAGCTTCTACCAATGAGCTTGGTTCTTCAGATGAGCTTGATTCTTCGGATGAGCTTAAATGTTTTTTTGAACTTGGTGCTTCGCTAGAGATCGGAGCTTCAGTTGAACTGGATTCAACAGTGGAGCTTGTAGTTGGAGAAGTAGTTGTAGTTGGAGAAGTAGTTGTAGTTGGAGAAGTGGTTGTAGTTGGAGTAGTAGTTGGAGTTTTAGATGAGGTTGAGGTAGTTGAGAATATGGTTGTGCTAGTAAACCATGAACCATTAGTATCAGTACTAATATCAACAACACCAGTTTCAGTAAGTTCACTACCATCAGAGTTGGTAGTAGTTATAGTTGTAGTATATTCAGTTCGATCTGAACCTGGGGTATCTGGAACTGGCTTACATTCAATTTGACACGAAGCAGGTAATGATTGTGGTGGAACAGGACCAGAATAAGAGACAGAACCACGAAGGGTAGATGGTAAACCAGCACCTGCATCAGTAACAATGGAGAACAAACTTGGATTATAACCAGTACCAATGTTGAAATTCTGGGTGGCCAATAAACTTCTTAAGGTCAAAATACCAGTACTAGCATCATAATTGTAAGCTGGATAGTATGGAATAAGATTAGGCAAAAGTGGCAAGGTGACACCAACTTTATTACCATTACCAAAACCGTAGACATTGAAAGTTTGTGTAGTTGAAAGAGCTTGTGAAACTATAGAGGAATATCTATCTTTCAAATAGAAATTCTGAGTATTTGCAACAGCTAAATGGGAGTTGGAAATATAGATGGTGGAATTTTGATTAGCGGTGATACAACCGGAACCTTCGATTGACGTGGCTTGTTGATATACTTCATTGACAAGACAGATTTGACCATCATTGGTAATAGAACCTCCTGCAGTACCCAAACTAACAACACCAGAGCTCCTTTGATTTTGGGAAAAAATAATTGAACCAGAATTGTTCCAGTCAGCAGCTGTAAGAGACATGGAACTTGGCACATAACCTGAAGCAGCAAGGTACATGTCACCAGTATTAGTGAACGATGCTCCTACCAAATTATAGTTGGAAGCAGTCAATGAATCTCTTGAATCAAAAACAACAGTACCGTCGTTAGTAATGGTGTTAAGCAAGGAAGTCAAAGTAACCTGTAAAGCAATTAATGGGGATGTCAGGGTAATATACAATCCAGCATTGGATTGAACATCTAAACTACCAACAAAAGCAGAAACGGCATTATTGATAATGGACCATGAAGCACCTGTGTGGATGGTAACGTCACCAACATTCAATGAGATGGTACCCCTATCGACTGTATTGGTGGATATCTCCAAGGCAAAAGCAGTGTTAATTAATAACCAAGAAGTTATTATAACTTTCTTAAAACCTAACATCTTGGATATTTTGATAAACGAGAGAATGATGAATATACAATACTACTGTTGAATAAAAGTCATCAAGAATTACCCTCTAATTTATACCAATCTTAAAATAATAAACTTTCACAAAACTTGAAAACTTTCATTTGCAATCGTGGTTAGATTCAACACAATTTATTGCAAAAAATCCCGCAAGCGACTAATGAGCTTGTTTGTTTATTTTTGGACAATGAAAAAAATTCGTAAAGAGAAAACAAAACGCCTGGACAGTATATTTTTACCGAATATTTCCGTTTCCGTTTCCGTTTATATAAAGTCATTGTTACTTTTGGTATTTGTGCATTTTGAATCCAATATTGAGTGAGATGAAAAGTATAAATCAGTGCATTGAACAATAGTCATATTCTGGAAATAATTTCATTTTTACATGACCAACCAAATTGAGAATGCATGAATTCAAATTTGCATGTAGAGTTAGTGAAACCCCATTACGAAATTTTCAAAATTTTGGTAAATAGAAGAACATGCCTGAGAGCTAGAATGATACGGGAAAGTCTCCTCAAAATTAAAATGTGAGTATTAAGGTGAATACCAGATTTGGATTTTCCGACGTTGTTAAGTTGAATGTGAAAGGCATTTTTTGTTATCTCCTAAACGGTGCCATGTATATTGTCCTATATTCTTGAAAGTGGGCGAGACTATAATAAATCCTAACCGGGTGTAAAGCAATTGTTACTTCCAAATATGGATATATCACAAACTTTTTTAGCCAAAACTGTAAAGAAATTATACAAATAAAAACCGACCGATAAAAGTCAAACTATAATGTTTGGCAAATGACATAAACTAACTAATTTTTTTTTCTTTTTTGCGATTTTTTTATGGTAATTTTGGGTTTTGTGGAACCAAAATAAACCTCAATTTTGTGTAATATTGTATTTGCAAATACCTTCGAAGTTTATGATTATGAGCGTTACTGTAAAATAAAATCTGATGCTTTATGATAAGCCACCAATGAATAATAAATAAATAATTAAATTGAAATTACGGGCACATTCCATGCAAAAAAGAAGTCGAAAGAAAAAAATAGGTTTATTTGCTTAAAGGTTTAGTTGTAGCGAAGACAATCAAATAAGAATTTATTTGGACTCATTTTGGCATCTTAATAAAAAAAACCCTCAAAAATTGGGTTATAATTAAGGCGAATGTAAGCAAAAAAAGAATATACAATGGTTACGAGTCATATTTCTAGAAAACATCGTAAGGTTATTAAATTGGAAGTGGAGTAAAATACTACTTGGGATACGCCTCGAAACTTTTTGCCTCAATAAAAACCCAAAGGCAAACTAAATTAAATTATTTATGTTTGCCCAATACACCATGCAAGAAATGATATTCACTTGTTCTAAATGCTTCTTTATTCAGTACTTTGATCAATAATGGAAGGAAATCCTCTAGGAATTACAGATTTTTTTTGCACAATGATTACCAAATAGTACATACTTTATAATATGCTTGTTCTTTATTTTTAATTGGGAGATAAACTTAAGACAATGCTCTAAGAATATACGACAATGCGCCAAAAATCAAATACTATTACAGTACGATTTATTTCTCCCGTTGCTTTTTTATATCCCTAACATTAGCAGTTATTAACCCAAAACAGTATTGTCACGTAAAAACGTTTTTTTTTTTTTTGGAATATTTCATAACCAGAAATATCAGAATTTTAAAAAATAATAATAAAAGAGAATAAAAAATAAATTAAAATAAACAGAAGGTTTAGATTCTATTGTTAATGAATACCCCCAAAGTAATTGTAACAATTACAGATAGCGTCTCGTATTATTATTCATATTATAACCATTTCAATTAAAAATGGAGTAATCACAATTAAACAATAGAAGAAGAATATTTTTCGGATCTTGGTTTTTTAAAAAAATCTGCTCTAAGATTAAGTCATGCACTTGTTTACAAAAGCAGTTTAGTTAAAAACTAACTTGTCTCGACTAGACTGTTATTGTGTACGATAATTTAAATTACAGGAAAGATGAGATACAACGGAAAACATTTGTTGTTACTCATATATGACAAGATCTAACGAACGAAATTACTCTACCGGGTGTCGTTTTCTTAATTTTCTTAACTAACGCTCCCCATTCCAATCATTTACATGAAAAGTTTCATATCCCAACAATTGACATCGAACTTCAGTTCTAAAAATACGTTGTTTCTCCACATCTCTAATTATTGTATAAAAAAAATTACTAATGGATATGGTATCGCAACTCTCATCTTCAGTTTTAAATCCTTGGATTTTCAAATAGGAAAAAAGAACCCAAAAAATATGATTTTTAAATTTTTTCATGTGGGTTGAATTCAGATTGTGTAAAATGCCAAACCACAGTTTAAGTTGAGTTGCAGCAATTGTGCGACAAAAAAAAATAATTTGCCGATCGTCGCGGTATTACGACTTTCTACAACAGATTAGCTTTACTTGATTAGTAAGCTGAGTGTTTTCTTGTTTTTCTTGTTGGCGGAGCTGTTCTGGACAAACTACAAATTTTATTGGATACTACTATCAGTGACTTCTTCCTGAGTTGAAAATTTTTTTGAACAGGGATAAGTTATTTTCATCCTTTGAATCACGGATATAAGCATGTTTTTGTTCCGGGTGAAAACCCACCCATTTTCAAAGAAAAGAATCCACCCAAATACTGGTTAGTTCTAGATTTATTGGTTTTCACATCTACTTTTAATGACCATTAGTTATAGTTATTATATGAGAGGGTTTTAGAAAAATTACTTTTCTTCT
The DNA here is from genome assembly GCA_030582995.1 of Candida maltosa. Lineage (NCBI taxonomy): Eukaryota > Fungi > Ascomycota > Pichiomycetes > Serinales > Debaryomycetaceae > Candida > Candida maltosa. The sequence continues at coordinate 11,853 of JAKTXQ010000520.1, forward strand.
CAACTCCAAGAAGAAGTAAATCATGATTTGGGATACAAGAAATTGCCCAGTTATAACTAGGGGAGACGTTGATTTCAACCATATGATTCAATGAGAACAAAATTCTATTGAGCGTACTATTGACGTTATTCAAGCTTGTGATTATGTGAAGATGTCAATTAAGAGGACAGACATTGTTTATCGTTGCTGAAGAATCACCCAAACAAATTTTAACCAATGAACAAGTTGACCATTTGATGGTGAAGGCTTGCCTTTCGTCTCCAAGCAATAAATCAAATTCCCCACCAACGTATAAGTTCAACACGAGGCCCCAAGCTTCACAGATTCCGAAAAAAAAAAGAGCTCAATGCATTACCATGATTCTGAAAAAAGTGTCATCAATTACATCTTCTCCAACGATACTGAGTCTGTCCTTTGAACGTATCCAGTAAACTTATTAACTCTGATATTATACATTTATCAGATAATCAAAGAAAAAGGTATCTTGATCTACAATAGAATCTGTTTCGAAAGTATTCACACAGATAAAACAGGAATTTAAACAAACAATAAACAATGATTTATATTAAAAACACAATGTATGAGCTATTTGTAGAGATTTGTTAGTACGGTTTTACCAATATAACGTTCTACCTTTTGGACTAACGTCAGCCCTGAGATATTCTCCCGAACTCTCGTTGAGAAGAATAATCATCATTTTTTTTTTCGAGGTCTTTTCTCATCCCTTAAATAGTTGATGATTTTTTTTTTAATGTTTATGAATCACGCGAGTATGGCGTAAGTTCGTTCGTCTTCGACTACGACGCGTCCTTTTTTTTTTTTTTTTGTGCGAGGTACAGCTATTTTTTTCGTTCCCCCTGGTATAAAAATTGAATCTACAAAATGTAGCGAGAAAAAAAAAAAGACCACCATCAAAGTTGATTGTTATACTTTCTTGGCATATTAATGAAACTACGGACGTACATATCCACAATTCATTAATTCTGTTACGTTACACATAACTTTCATTGAATTACATAGCCTTCAATACTCCTCCCCCTTTGTTTTGTTTGTCTATCAGGTTGAACAACAATATACAAAAGTGAGGGGATTGCACGTCCAGGATGTTTTACTTTTACACCAATGCTATAACCAAAAGTATCTTATTCTTACAAAAGATCGTCAACAAAACATTGAAATAATTTCCCAGTTCAAATTTGAAAGTAAACAAAAACAAACTTTCGAAAGAAAAAAAACAATAAAACAAAAAAAAAATTTTTTTTTTTAATTTTAAGAAAAATCTTCTTCTCATTGTAACTTCATTAATCGTCACATAATTTTTTTTTAATTTTTCTATTTTTTCTTCTTCTACTTTTTTTTTTTAAAAAAAAAAAGAAAATATCAATTATTTCCTTTTAAATCAAAAGTATCAATTAAGATGGAGTCAGATCCAACATCGGTGTTACTTTTATTAGTATTTGCATCGATTATCCTATTTTTTGCATTATCATTTTGCGCATTCAAATTATTTTGTCAGAATTCTGAAGGAAATGAATATTCTAGTTTAGGTTCGGACTTATTAGGATCCCATCTGAATAATGTCCCAAGAGAATTTTTAAACGATGAAGAAAGCTTATTGAATTTGGCCGAATCGTTCGATTTCACAAATTTATCCCCAGAAGAACAATCTGCATATTTGAAAGGTCAAGAATTCACCACCACCAACCCCCCTGATTTTGGTAATGTCCGTGGTAAAACATTCACTACTGAAGATGAGAAACTTATTAAAGAATGTGGTATAAGTGCTTTCCAATTCGAATTGGACCAGGATGTTTTGAATCAAAGGTTTATAGTTGCAGATAAGACGGAATTGAACTTTAACAACAATGATATGCCTTATTCAACAGCCACATCTGTATTGAATTATCCATTACCTGTTAAAAATCGTGTTTATTCCGACACTGTTTACTTTGAAACCAAAGTATTCGAGTTTAATAATGATAATCATCCAAACGCACATTTTTCCATTGGTTTGGTTACTAAACCTTATCCTTCCGGATTCAGATTACCAGGTTACAATAAATTTTCCATTGGATATGAAAGTACAGGAAATTTGAAAATTAACAAACCTTTCCCTACACCTTTACAACAACATCAAGGAGAGCATAGTGAATATAATGCATTAGTTTTACCACCATTACAACAAGCAGATATTGTCGGATTCGGGTATGTGATTTCTACAGGAACTATATTTATCACTAGAAACGGGAAAAAACTTTTGGATGTGATGAAGGGGTGCTTTGTTGATTTGTTCCCTGCTGTTGGTTGTTTTTCCACGAATGCCAAATTTCAAGTTAATTTGGGACAATTGGGGTTTGTTTGGATTGAAGCCAACGTCAGAAAATACGGATTTGTTTCCACAAGTGATTACAAAAAGATTTCTGGTGATAGAGGTTTAGCTGCCTTACCACAATACGATAAAGCAATTGTCGATGGCGGTGACAAAGTATTAGATAAAGGTGATGAATTACCCCCACAATACCCTGAAGATGAGTTAGATTTTTTTGGAAGAGCAGCACATGATAGTGTTCAAATCGGATCAAGTTCACAACATATTAAATTAAGCGAAAAGAATGAAAATGGTGAACATGAATTGGGTGACGAAGCTAAAGAACCAATTGAAGGTAGTTCGACTCAAGTCACAAACGAACCAGAAGAAATTATGGATCTTAGAGAAAGAATCTATGAACAAACTATTCAGAATGAAGTTTCGTCAATTGATGAATCTACTCCGTTAATTGCACAACCAGAGGACTCTGAAGGCTACAATAGTACTGATAAATCAAGAAATGATAGCAAAGATGAACCAGAAACTAATGAGGTTAATGAAGGTGTTGATGTTCCAAGCCCAGTTGAGGAAAGTGTACAAGATGAAGAAAATTTAATTGATTTACAAGAGGAAGAAGTTGCTCCAGTTGAAGAATCTATCACCGCAGAAGAACCACAAACTAACAATGACCAAAACCAAGTCACCGAAACAGCAATTTCTACAGAATCAAATGTAGTTCCTCAAACAGATGACCTGGCAAATGTCCACGATACCGAACCATCAAAGGAAACTACTCCTGCTTCTCCAAACAAAGCTAGTGACGAAGAACAATCCTCACCAGAACCTTCCCCACTACATAATGACAGTGTTGACTCTGCTAATGACGAAAACCAAGTTGCTAAAGATGGTTCATCCGCTACCAAACCAAATGCAAAGAAGAAGAAAAAGAAGTCAGGCAAGAAAGGAGGCAAGAAGAAAGGTAAGAAGAAGTAAATGAACAAAAATTTATCATACGTATTAAACGGACTTTTTTATATATTAATATAATTTTTTTTCTTTTTTTGAATATCGATATATCTGATCGGAATTGTAGCCCCAAAAAACAAAACGCTAAACAAAAGAAAAAAAAAATTTTCTTTTCAAGCATTTTTCAACTTCAATATCAGAACAGACAATCATGATACGTACCACCATATCACGAAACCTTTCGACAAAAGTAAGTCCAGAAGAAGCCAAGAAACAAGCCGCACAATTAGCCATCCAATCCCTCAAAGATTTCGGATCCTTACTTTCAAACTCCTCCGAAGAAACCCAACCAATCGACACCCAACCTATTTTCGAAGACCCGACAAAATTCGCCACGTTGAGTTTATTACATCAAGGACAAGTATTGAAAGAACTTCAGGATAAGTATGATAAGAAATGGACGAAGTTGACATTGACGGATAAGAAGTTAGGGTATTATATCGCGTACGGGGATTGGGGTGTCCGTGAGAAATTCACCAATTGGAACAAACTCGAAGCACCATATGATCTTCCGTTCGAAGTGCCGTCAAAAATAAAGACCACGGACCCAACGCCGAAAACGTACATTAAGAAATTACCGGAGTTGTTCTTGAGCGAAACTCCTGTGCGTAAAGAACAGTTTGATATTAAGAGAATGGACGGGGTGACGAAGTTTTTCATCTATTTGGTGGTTTTCATAACTATGTTTGCAGTTTACCGTGATAAGAATATCGGTGAGAGTGGTCAACCTAAGCAAATTATTATAGAGGATAAATATGAAATTGCAAGACAAGCGAGATTGAAGGAAGAAGAGAGACAAAAGGAACTTGAACGTCAACGTAAAATCGAAGAAGAGATTGCCAAGAGTAGAAGAAAATGGTATTACTTATGGTTAAAATAGAACAGTCGTCCTTGTATATAGAATCACCAATAGAAGTTAATAATAATAAAAAAAATAATATCTATTACTTGCTTATATATTTATGTGTACATTATTTGCCATTTCTCAATCTTCCTCTATATTATCTTCGTCTTCATCCTCGTCTTCATCATCTTCATCGTCATTCCAACTATTTTCCACCGTTTCTCTTACACGTTTCACATATTGCGAACGATGATCTTTGTATAAATTGGCAGCTTCAACATTTGCCGGAGATGAAATATTCGGATCGTTCAATAATGATTGCACAGAGGTTAAGATCGAACTCACGTCATAGGTAGGAGACCATCTGTTTTGTAAAATATCCAAACACAACTCTCCACTGGCATACACATTAGGGTGAAACATATCGGATATAAATCGAACCTGGGGTGGTTTATTAGGGTATTGTTCGTCAAACTGTAAAGTTAATCGAAATGTACCATCTTCAAATGGTGTATCGGAAGGTCCTATAATCACAGCATTCCTAAAAAAAAAAGTTAGTCAGTATTCAGGGAACTTGTGGAAAATAACATTATAGTAATCAAATCACGTACCATTTCATGACATTATCTGGTAATGGAGATGCCGATACTCCGCTTGGTGGGTCTTGTTGCATACGCTAAATCAGGAGTTAGTAATTATCTCCAAAGAAAAATATAGAAGGTATC
>JAKTXQ010000521.1:0-16079 GCA_030582995.1 Candida maltosa
GGATCCAAGTTTTGGCGGATAGTTCCCTCCAACAACTGCGAGTCCTGGGGAATGATACTCAACCGGTGTCTCAAGTCTTGCAAGTGCAACTGACTCGTGGTGAGTCCATCGATCTGGATGTTTCCTTCCACTGCCTCGATGATTCGGAATATGGCCAATGCAAGCGAACTCTTGCCCGCGCCAGTTCTTCCCACAATACCTATTTTTTCACTCGATTGGATGGAGAATGATATGTTTTTCAAAATCAAATCAAGATTAGCACGGTATCTAGTGGAGTAATTGCGGAACTCCAATGCACCTTTATCGGGCCACTGTGGTGGCGGAGTAACATATACGCTTTCTTCTTCTTCCTCCTCTTCTTCCACGGGTAACTCTGTGTACTCGATACATCTTTCCACCGCGACGATACTGGTTTCCACTTCGGCAGATGTTCTGACGAGTCTTCGCAACGACGATGTCACCTGCATGGCATATGTCATGACGAACCCAGCCAATGATGGACTCAACGGGTGTGACGTCTTCATGCTTAAAATGGAGAGCATGGCTGCTGAAAATACCCCTACTCCTCCGATGGTCTGTAATCGGAACCCTAACCACCGGTTGATGGATGTCAACATGTACACTGATTTCAAATTAAAGTCGACGTTCGCATTCATGATAAAGTCGAATCTATCGTTCTGGTTGTACGCTCTGATGGTATCGATACCGTTCAAACTTTCACCCAAATGACCGTAAATCGGGCTTCGAGAAATCGACACCAATCTCTTCAACTCTCGTGAGATGGCCACATAGTAAATCTCATAGTACACGTACAATGACGCGAGAAGGGAAATCACCACCAAGTACATCGGGATAGCCAAGGTGATCACACCGATGGTGAAAAACGTGCTGACTAGTTGGTTCATGAACCGTTGAAACACCTGTGGTATACCGTCGTCGATCTTGTTGACGTCATTGGTGAACCTGTTCATGATCCGGCCAATTGGTGTGCGTTCAAAAAACAGCATTGGTGCCGCAAGCACCCTTTTAGCCATTGCATCGTGGATTTTGCGTGACGCATTGATTCCTAGCCAAAGGAGCATTACCGAACTTCGAGCAATCGTCACAAAGGCGGCACCAATACCTAAAGCAGCATAGATGGTCAAAAACTTCCATATTTCACTTTTCGATTCTGCTGGTTGTCCATTACCGTTTTGTTCTGTCCAGTATTTAAGCCAGTAGTTGGAACCCACGGATAACGCCGTGGCAGCAATCAACAAAATGAACCAGATGATGCCTCCTGGAATGGAACATGCTTTAATATATGCCAAGTAGACAGACCATTTGACCTTCCCCTTTTGGCTTGTTTCTTCAGTTTGACCACTACGTAAATTTGGCAATAAACGTTGTAATGGATCCCAATGGAAACTGGCCATACTTGCCTTACGAGCATCCACTGGTCGATCCGTTTGAACCACATCAACAGCAACATCATCAGTAGTTGGATCATGGTTGCTGAAATGTTTAATCAACTCGTAAATCTTCGGGTGGTTGTCTTCATGGATATCGTCGTAGGTGGTGGTTTCCACAATGTGACCACGTTCAATCAAGGTGATGTTGTTGGAATATTTTAAAACGGAAATGGAGTTGGTGGACAAGATGATGGTTTTGGATCCAAGAAGTCCAGTCTTGCACAACACTTGTTCAATGATTTTCTTACCGACATTGGAGTCAACGGCAGATAATATATCATCCATCAAGTACACGTCGGCACGTGCATACACGGCTCTTGCCAATGCCAACCGTGCTTTTTGACCTCCAGATAATGAGACACCTTTTTCTCCGACTTGAGTTTCATCGCCATCGGGTAAAATGGCCAAATCTGGTAACAACTGACAAGCGTCAATGGTTTTGTCGTAGAAATCTTTATCAAACTTGCACCCGAAAAGGATATTTTCTTTTACCGATGCGTTCATGATCCATGGTTGTTGAGCACAGTAAGCTACTGACCCACGTATGGTGATTTGAGGTGGTACTCCAGAAGCTTTACCTTGCACCATGATGAGTTGACCCAATAAGGCATACAAAAGTGACGTTTTCCCACTACCGACTTTCCCAACTATGCAACTGAGTTCTCCCGTTGGGACGGAAAAGTTCACATCTGCTAAAGTGTACAGCGGTGTGTCTAAGTGATCTGAGAATTTATTTCGATTCCAATAGAAACTAGCATTTTGGATCTCCACAGCGGCAGCGTTGTCGTTGTTGTTATTATCTCCACCTCGTCTGATCAACGATTCGTCAATTTCTTCACTTAATAAAAATTTCTTGACACGATCAATGGCCACATTAGCTTCAATCATTGATGTTATCACTGCGGGTAATTCCATCAATGGACTCGATAACAAGTTCAACAATGCCAATGCGGGGAACACAATGTCTGAAGTGAGTGGTTTATCTTGGGTTAACGCGAAAGTGGCAAACGACATGAAGGACACCAAAAATGGGATAATGTTCCATATAAACATGACACCTTGTCCGACTAACCGGATACGTTTCAAATTCGCCAATTCTTTATCGTTTCTCGCTTCCGAGAGTTTGGCCAACATTGGGGTTTCCCAGGCAAACAACTTGATACTCTTGATTGACGAAAGAATTTCGTTGATGACTCTGGACCGGTTGTCTTTTAATTTCATTTGGGTTTTGCTCAATTTCCGGTAGTACTTGACGATGATGGCGTTGATGGGGATCAAGAAAGCCATGATTCCGACACCGGCGAAAGTGGCGCCGTGTAAAAGTGGGTAAAGGGAAACCACGCACAAAACAATGTCCACTGGGGCAAGGACGAGGGTACTCAAATTCATCAACACATTTTGGATACGGTTGACGTCGACGGAAAGTAGATTGATGATATCTCCGGAACTGGTTTTCATTTTGGATTCACTTGATAGTTTGAGGGCTTTCTGGTAGACCAATGATGTTAAGGAGGACCGACAGTTGAGTCCTACTTCCAAATTGGTCAACATGTACCTGTTGTTTAAAGAAGTTTGGAGGAGGGTGTTGGCAAACATACCGAATGCGATCAACACGCCACGGAGTAACGGCGGATTGTTGTTGTTGTGTACATCGATGTTGAAGAATAAGATCAACAAACGTAATAACTGGGGTTGAACAAAGTTGAGTAACCGGCCACCGAATTCGTAGAAGAATGATACCAATAAGCCCCATCCGAAAGCTTTGAGTAATGACACGGTTAAATCGTCACCCTTCCAATGTTTTTTAAGTTTAGATGTTGCATGGACGGTGGATATTTCCGCTGGTGTGTGGGGTAATTCGGCATGAGTGACTGTTTGGTTTTTGTATGAGTTGACGATTAATTCATTCATCCAGGTGAAGGTGATTCTTTGGATGATGTTGGGTTTTGTCAAGGCGTCCAGAAGACCGGTGCGTTTGTAGTGGAGAATCAAGTCGTGGCTCGGGGTGTAGTGCCAGCACTCCAAACTGAAAATGGTGAGGGAATTAACAATCCAGAAGAGTTCAACAACGGCCCGTGATGATGATGATGATGATGATGAATTTGCATCGAGAATGATGGGCCATTCGGTGAAGTTGTTTTGGAAATACAAGGCGATTTCAAATGCGGTGATACAGGGCCAGAATATCAACAAGATGTCTAGTGGTATAGGAGAATAGACTGGTTCAATGAAATGTAATGGGAATATGACAAACATGAGTAAAACGTTGAGGAGACCAAAGGATACGATTTTCGGGTCTGCGAATCGTTCATGGATACTGATGAAGGAAGTGAGGTAAAAGGTGAGAATGATCTGTAGGACAACCGAGTTTAACCGTATGTAGTGGGTGAAGCCGGTATTTTTGATGGAGAACCCACCGTATCGTTGGGTTGTTGTGGAGTGGTACAAGATGAACGAGCCCCAGATTAAGTTGATGATAACGAAAAGGGCCATGGCGTACATTAGAAAACACGGGTTGAATGCGTTATCGTTGTTGGGTGCCATGGGCAGTAGTAGTGAGGAGACACCACATGATAGCACTGGATAGGTGGACTCCATTAAGCGTTGATGAATGGGGATAAGTGGGATTTTTTTTTTTTTTTAGTTAATCTCCGATTAAATGCGCGGCACTATTTATTTTATTTTTTTTGTTGGTTGTGCTTGAATATTTCATGACGTAACGCGAGGTTTGTAATATTATATGTATTGAAAGAAGTGGCAGTGTGGTTTTGGTGTCAACATTCATGTTTAGTAAATGGATCCAAAATGGGGTACGTAAATGTAGATATTAACCAGATTGACAACACATACTGTTTTGAAAACTAATGTCATTATAATACACCATCGACTACACTTTACTAGTTTGACTATGTTTGTGGAGTATCATTTGCATAGTTCAACATATGAAATGTATTTAATTGGTGTAAACCTCGTGTTTATGTAATTGTATTTTATATCACGTGATTAAATATGGTACAATTCAATTTCATGAAAGACCAACAAATAATATTGGTATCACTGTTATTGTATGAGTTTCATCATTGTATACCACCAGTTTAAAATGTTATATTAGTCTGTTTGGTGTATTTTGATGGAGGGTATTAGTTACTGATATTTGTGCTTACGTAAGCATTTGTAGTTTATCACGTGAGTTGTCAGTGTTAACTATGGACCAATACGACTCAAATTTATTTGTTGAACCAACATTGTAATACAAATAATACTGGTGTAACTAGTATTGTGTGATTGATAATAAGATATATTCACAAGAAAACATTTGAAAATAGTTTATTTAGTACATTTTGACGGAGGTTATAAGCTACTGATATTAGTGCTTACGTAATCACGTTTGTGTAATTGACACGTGACTATGTATGGTGAAAAATTAACTTCATGAAATACCATTACAATACAAATAATAACAGTGTAGGTAACATTATATGAGTGTTTTTATATTATATCTACAATTAAATATTTCAAGTTGGTACATTTAATGTGTTCTGACGGAGGGTATAAACTGCTGATATTCGTGCTTACATAATATCACGTGTTAATTACAGTGCTATTTTTCTTTTAACTATGGACAAAAAATATTTTAATACACTGTTAACCAGAGTAGATTTTATTAATATCGTTAGTATTGTTGGATATCAGTGATATTATTTCTACAGTTAAATTTCCAAAATTACTTTGTTTAATGTGTTTTGACGGAGGGTATAAACTGCTAATACTCGTGCTTACGTAATCTCGTTTTTATGTTTGTCACGTGAGTTTCTAGTGTTAACTATGGAGTATTTCTAATTTATGGAAAATCCAATATAATAGAAATAATATTAGTACCAATCGTATTGTATGAGTGTTCTTATGTTGTATCTACAATTAAACATTTAAAGTTGGTTCATTTAATGTGTTTTGACGGAGGGTATTACCTACTGATATTCGTGCTTATGTAATTACACGTGATCATTTAGAGGAAAAAATGAGAAAAAAAGAAAATTATTTTCGTATTTTATTCTCTGTTAAGATTGTGTTGCAAGCACACAAAATGAATGAATAGACACCCGCAAAAATATTAATAACAAAGACGACTAATATTCATTTTCATAACAACAAAACAGAAGAAAGAGTAGTTGGAATCTTCTGATTTGTCATAAAACTTATATTTTCTAGTGAACGATTCAACTATTCTCATTGTATTACAAGATGAATATCACATGTGTGTAATTGATATATACTTTAACATTAGCATACAACATGAACACTGACGTTCATTCGAATAAAAAAAATGATTTTTGCAAACATGAATCATTCTTATGAATAAATAATCTAAAGGAATAAATAATCTAAAGGAATAAATAATCTAAAGGAATATGGTATTGTCTTAATATATATATATTGAAGTGGTTTGTTGGTGTATCATTTACTTCTTTGAATTTGTATTCATAGGGCAAAAATATATGTGGATAAAATATATAAACTAATTGCTTCTTTTTATTTATTGTTCTATGTTTTGCAAATAATTCTAAAATGAATATTCTTTAATTGGTGAAACCAACAACAATGATTATTTTTATTAACCCTGTACTGTGTAATACATGTAACAAGTGAGAAAGTAGAAAGAGTACACCTACAGAAATCAATTAGCTGGAAATCAAGAGTGCGAATTTCTATGTCTTTTTTTCTGGTGCTCTCTTTTTTGTAGTGCTCTCTTTTTTCTGCTCTCTTTTTTCTGCTCTCTTTTTCCTGGTGCTCTCTTTTTTTCTCTCCTACCTATTTTGATTAGCCATGCGGCGTCACACAATAATCTTCAATACAATACAACAAAACATAGATATAATAAAATAATAAGGAAACATGTATTCAAAATAGTATAAAAAAAAAAACTAACTAGTATTTGCTCTTGATGTAATTTAAAGCAGAACCGTGTTTGAACCATTCGATTTGTTCGTTGTTGAAGGTGTGAGTCAATTCGGTTTCCCAAGCTTCACCATTCTTTGGATGAACTCTCATAACAACATTCTTACCTGGAGTTAATTCAGTCAAACCAATCAAATCAATTTTATCATCTGGATTGATCTTATCGTAATCAGCAACATTCTTGAAGTTCAATGGCAACAAACCTTGTTTTTTCAAGTTAGTTTCATGGATTCTAGCGAAAGATTTAGTGATAATAGCAAATCCACCTAAGAATCTTGGTTCCAAAGCAGCATGTTCTCTAGAGGAACCTTCACCGAAATTTTCATCACCAATAACTACCCATTTATGACCAGAATCTCTTAATTCGGCAGCAATTTCAGGAACACCAGCTTCTTTTCCAGTATAATAATTAACAGCAGAGTTAACACGACCAGTTCCGCTATTAGTTGATCCTATCATATAATTGCCACTAATGTTGGTCAAGTGACCACGATACTTAAGCCAAGGACCAGCGGCCGATATATGATCGGTCGTTGTTTTGCCTTTAGCTTTAATCAAGATCGGCATACCAACAGCATCTTTACCGTCCCATGGCTTAAACGGAGTCAACACTTGTAATCTGTCAGAAGTAGGGGAGATTACAACCTCAACGGAAGCTCTGTCTTCAGGTGGAGCCTGGTAAGTGTTTTCACCAGGATCGTAACCGTCAACAGGCAAACCAACACCATGAGGTTCACTAAGTTTGAACTCCTTACCATCAGCGCCAACTAAAGAATCAGTGATTGGGTTGAAGCCCAAGTCCCCAGAAATAGCATAGGCAGTGGCCATTTCTGGAGAAGCAACGAAAGCATGGGTAGCTGGGTTACCGTCATTTCTGGCAGTGAAGTTTCTGTTGAAAGAAGAAACAATAGTGTTCTTTTCTCCCTTTGGAACATCTTGTCTATCCCATTGACCAATACATGGACCACAAGCGTTGGCCATGACAACACCACCGAAATCTTCAAAAGTCTTCAATTGTCCATCTCTGGCAATGGTGGCTCTAACTTGTTCGGAACCTGGAGAAACAGTGTACAAAGCTTTAGCTTTCAAACCGTGGGCAGCAGCATCTTTGATGATGGAGGCAGCTCTGGTCATATCTTCATAAGATGAGTTGGTACATGAACCAATCAAACCAACTTTAACTTCCAATGGCCAGCCGTTGGCAATGGCGGTTTCTCTCATCTTGGAAACTGGGGTAGCCAAATCTGGGGTGAATGGACCGTTGATGTGTGGTTCCAAAGTGTTCAAATCGATTTCAATGATTTGGTCATATTCAGCACCTTCGTCGGCGGAAAGCAAGTCCTTCTTGTAAAGTTCGGCAAATTGACCGATTTCCAGTCTACCAGTGGCATCCAAGTAGTCAACCATAGACTTGTTGAATGGGAAAACAGAAGTGGTGGCCCCGATTTCGGCACCCATGTTACAGATGGTACCCATACCGGTACAGGAGAAGGTTTCAACACCAGAACCGAAATATTCGACAATGGCACCGGTACCCCCCTTGACGGTGGTGATACCGGCCAACTTCAAGATGATATCTTTTGGAGAGGTCCAACCAGACATCTTACCAGTCAACTTGACCCCAATGATCTTAGGAGCTTTCAATTCCCATGGCAAACCGGACATGACATCAACGGCATCGGCACCACCGACACCAATAGCCAATTGACCTAAACCACCAGCATTAGGAGTGTGGGAGTCGGTACCAATCAACAAGGCACCTGGGAAGGCGTAGTTTTCCAACACAATTTGATGGATAATACCGGAACCTGGTTTCCAGAAACCTAAGTTGTACTTGGCACAGGCACTGGACAAGAAGTCGTAAACTTCCTTGTTCAAGTCAATGGCTCTGGCCAAATCTTTTGGACCACCAACTTGGGCCTGGATCAAATGATCACAATGAACGGTGGATGGAGTGGCAACTTGTGGAATACCAGCAGACATGAATTGCAAAATGGCCATTTGCGCAGTAGCATCTTGACAAGCAACTCTATCTGGTCTCAATTTCAAGTAAGAAACACCTCTTTCAATGTCTTGGTTTTGAGGATCGTCCAAATGACTGTACAAGATTTTTTCAGCGTAAGTCAATGGTCTGTTCAATCTGGACTTGACAATGTCCAAGTTTTCAACGTTTTTCTTGTAATTGATGAAAGAATGAGATTCCAACAAGTTTTGGTTAACTTGGGAGTCTCTGGTCAAACCGGCGGAAGTAGCCAAACCACGGACGGAGGTTGGGACTCTTCTCATCATCATGGCGGATCTGGAAGAAGCAGACAACATTATGGAGAATATATATTTGTTTGCAGAATAGTGAAGTAAAAAAGAAGAAGAAAAGAAGAAAAGAAGAGAAGAAAAGAAGAAGAAGAAAAAAAAGAGAGAGAGAAATCAGAAAAACATCCAAAACAATTGGCTACGAAAGCGAGCGACGCTTATATATAAAGACGGGGAGAGAGAGAGAGACTGAGAGAGAATGAGAGAAAAATTTTCCTGCTCACGCTTTTCACAGTGTGTTTTTTTCGGCTCCGTTAAATGGACGCCGTCCTGCACAGAGATATTGCCAATGACACAACGCAAATTTGTCATAAGAAAACGCTGTAAAAAAAGGACCATGCGATGTTCCTCGGCAGATGCGAGTGATCCACTCAATCAATTGAAGAACGACAACGATTGTATTTGTTTATTGAATTTGCAATTCCAATTCCAATTTACAATTTGCAATTGGTTGGGCAGGTTCGCACGTTTCCCCAAAAAAATTGCAAAGGATTTTGTTTGTTTTCTTGTTTATTTTTTTTTTTTGGGATGATTATTTTTCTCCAGATTTCATCAGCAACTCCGAGAAGAAAAAAAATTTTTTTGCTGAAAAATTTTATAAATCCCCCTGATCTGATTGGCCAGATCCCGTTCCCCCCGGTTGTCCTCTCTTCACACAAAAACCATTATCGAAAAAAAGAAACAGAAAAAAATAATAAAACATTTCGATTCGGCTCCATTTTCGAGAATTGTTAAAAAAAAGGAAAATTGCAAAAAAGAAAAGCCCAACGCGGGACTCGAACCCGCAACCTTGAGATTAAAAGTCTCACGCTCTAAGCCGATTGAGCTAGCTAGGCAATTTGTTGAGTTTTCGGGTCTGCTGTGGGATGTAGTCATGTCACGTGATGATCTCAGTATATACCGGAATTATCGCTAAATATATATCACAATCCTGTCGTTTATGTTGTATTAAAATAGACTCAGTCGTTGAATTTGAGTTCCGATTCACTGTTATATATGTACATAAAAAAAAATTTGGTTCCAAAATTTTACCAAAATTTTTACAACCCTTCAAAATCAATTACATTTTGTGTATTATCTATATCAATTTTTATTTTTTTTGTTTTTTTGTTTGGCTACGTACTTTTATTGTGGTCTCCAGTATCCTTGTTGCCCATATGGATTTTGCTGTTGTTGCTGTGGTTGACCAAACCCAGTAAATTGTGGTTGTTGTGGTTGACCAAACCCAGTAAATTGTGGTTGTTGAACATATCCTGTAAATTGTTGTTGTTGCTGTTGTGGTTGTTGTTGTTGTTGATTTGTAGGCTGGTTGTATAACGACATAATACTCTGTTTATTCGTCTGTTGTGCCACCAACTGAGGATTGTTCATTTGCATCAATTGCTGTTGATGTTGTGGATTATTCGGATCCAAATACTCTTGTCCATTCGAATCAATATACGAAATTTGTCCAGTCACCGGATCAGTATATTGATATATTTGAGGACTCACCACTCCTGGTTGTTGTTGCTGCGTCGTCGTTGTCTGACCATTCCACCAATCACCACCACTCGATGCCAGAGGCGCAGTTGTTGTTGTAGTTGTCAGTGGTTGTGGTTGTGCTGGTCTTCTTGGCAATTGAGGCGCAATCTCATCCTTATGCGGATTGATTTTCGCATCCTGTTCCAAAATATCAAGCGCCAATTCAATATTCCCACTACTCAACAATAAACTCTCCAAAACCGCATCTTGATCATTGAATCCATACAGTCTAATCTTCATCGCTTGTGTTCCATACTGTGTATACTCAAACGTCGTCAACTTCCTATGCGTCAATTTCGGGATATTCATCAGACTCGATCTCAGTCTCAACAGCGTTCTCAGCGAATACACCCCGTCATCATCAGCACCAGCACCACCACTAAACTTACTGAACCGATCATCATAATCTGACGTCTCAATATTATCATCTCTAAACTTCCCATTAATATATTTATCCCTTAGATACTGTTCAACAGCACTCACATCGTCGTCTCCGTCATACGGAAATGGTATCCGTTTCAGGTTCCACTTCTTATTCGCCCGTCTGTTCCCAACCCGTTGCAAATGATCTATCTGCGAATCTGTCCAACTATCCAACGTCAACGACTTGACTTTGGAAACATTCTGATTAGGTGGGCCAAGAATCCGTTTATGCAACGACGAACACCGACCACATAAAAGTATCCCTAAATTATACGACGCCCACGTCGGGTACGGAGCTCCACACTCTCCACACTTGTTTCTATTAGCATTACTATTGACGATCTCAATAAGACGACCCGATTTCTCCTTCTCCGATTTACGTGACATGATTGATTGGTAAAGTGAAGTAAAAAAAAGAGGGAGAAAGAAAAAATGTTCTTTTCCGAATCAACCAGAAAAATAATACGCAAAAGAAAAATAATTTTTTTTTTTTTTTTTGATCGTCTATACACACACTCTAGTTGTTTAATAATCTATGTACAATGTAATTGTTAGGATCATTCTGTAGGACTCGACTCATCCGGAACTCTTCAATATCCATATACAACCCTTCCATCTCAGGTAACTTCAAATCTTTTAACTTCTCATTAAACTCATCAATATTCTCCATCGATATCCGATGCTTCTTCAAATACCCATTACTCACACTAATATGATGATCCATAAAACAACTCTCTTTACCATCCCCAATTATATGATCATGACACATCTGCGTCAACGACCGAATGTAGTTCTGCGATTCCGTAGTAAACTTAATATCAAGACCTAAGAAAATCATCCGGTCATTCTGTCCTCGCCTCAACTTGAAATGATCCTCCAACTCAAATCGAAGCACTTTCCTCCTTTTATTCAAAATCTTGGCAATCCCTTTATCCCCTCCAACTTCAGCCACTAACGATTCCGGAACTGGCAATTTACGTATATCGTCAATCAACCCCGTCGCCACCGTGTCAAACCTTTCATCGCTCGGTATCATTGTATTGGGGAAAAGTGTAATATGTTGTTTAATATCTCGAATTCGATCCTTATGTGGTGAAACAAACCTATAGTTTTGTACAAGTTGTGGGATAAGTGCAAGGGCATGCCGACACCCTTTTTCTATTTTGCTGACTGTTGTAATCGACGGATTCGATGGTAAAAAACAATACGTGGCAAACCCTTTGAACCTCATATTTTGTTGATATTTCTGCAGATATATTTCTATAGTAGGGAGTGGAACTTGTTCTTCTTCTTGTTCGGTATCTGACTCGGTGTCAGAACTGTATTGTTTGATTAATTCCATCTCTAACTTGAATCTACAAAAAAAAAAAAAAAAGAAAACGAAAAAAAACTTCGATCTCAGCGCTCGGCCGAAAGAACATAACTGGACTACCGTTTTTGATATGTTTTAGCAACTCCATCTTCCTTTCTTTTTTCTTTTTTGGTAATTTGTTGCTAGTTAATGGCTATTTTTACTCCAGAACTATGGTTGATATGTTTTGCAGTGACCGTTTATATCTTCGATTATATCTACACCAAATACTTGATGTACAAATTGGGTGCAAAACCAATTACACACGTCATCGATGATGGGTTTTTCGGGTTCAGATTACCTTTTTTAATCACACTGGCAAATAATCAAGGTCGGTTAATTGAATTCAGTGTTAAACGGTTCTTATCTAGTCCTCATCAAACTTTCATGAATAGAGCGTTCGGGATCCCCATTATTCTAACCCGAGATCCCGTCAACATCAAAGCGATGTTAGCTGTCCAGTTTGACGAATTCTCCCTTGGTTTGAGATACAACCAATTCGAACCACTCTTGGGGAACGGCATTTTCACCTCCGATGGTGAACCATGGAAACATAGTAGAATAATGTTACGCCCCCAGTTTATTAAATCCCAAGTATCCCACGTCAATCGTTTGGAACCACATTTCAATTTACTCCAAAAAAATATCACCGCCCAAACAGACAACTATTTTGATATCCAAACCTTGTTTTTCCGATTCACTTTAGATACGGCAACGGAATTCTTATTTGGACAATCTGTCCACTCATTGAACGATGGAGAAAATTCTTTACAATTCCTGGAAGCTTTCACCAAATCACAAGCAATATTGGCTACTCGAGCAAACTTGCATGAATTATATTTTTTAGCAGATGGAATCAAGTTTAGACAGTATAATAAAATGGTTCAAGATTTTAGTCAACGGTGTGTAGATAAAGTATTGAACATGTCCAATAGTGAAATCGACAAACTGGACAGATACGTTTTTTTATATGAAATGGTTAAAATTACTCGAAATCCACAGGTTTTACGTGATCAATGTTTGAATATCTTACTTGCCGGAAGAGACACCACAGCGTCATTGTTATCGTTCGCGGTTTTTGAACTAGCCCTAAATGAACCAATTTGGATTAAATTACGTACTGAAGTTCTCCACGTCTTTCAAACTTCCCTGGAATTGATTACATTCGATTTATTGAAAACTAAATGTCCATATCTACAAGCCATCCTACATGAAACATTACGACTCTATCCAAGCGTCCCTCGAAATGCCCGGTTTTCAAAGAAAAACACCACATTACCCCACGGTGGAGGTGTTGATGGTATGTCCCCCATCTTGATCAAAAAAGGCCAACCAGTTGCTTATTTCATCTGTGCCACCCATGTCGATGAAAAATTTTATACCAAAGATGCACTAATTTTCCGACCAGAACGATGGTGTGAAGAACCACTCATAAAGAAAAATTTGGCTTGGTCATATTTACCATTCAATGGTGGTCCACGTATCTGTCTAGGTCAACAGTTTGCCCTAACTGAAGCTTCATATGTGCTTACCCGTTTAGCTCAATGTTATACTAAAATCTCCTTACAACCAAATAGTTTTGAATACCCTCCTAAGAAACAAGTCCATTTAACCATGAGTTTGCTCGACGGAGTTCATGTCAAAATATCAAACCTATCCATCTCTTAAAATCTAATTAAATGTCGATGATTGACAGGAGATAAACATCTTAAATCATTGATATTCGTTGTCGCCCAACACTGATGTTCCGGTGCATCTATAACTAACGTTTTAAACGGTCGGATAATTTTCACCTTCTTCCTATTCTTCTTAAATTTTTTTTGGTAAAACTTGTACGGAATCGCTTCCATTGCTGGAACTATCATATATGATGGACGATATTGCATTTGGATAACTTCCCCCCTACGTAATGCACACGAAAACAATAACGTCACCGTCATCAGTGCCCCAACTTTCACTCCAAGCGATAACCCGACAGCATCATGGATTGCAAACGACGGTAAACTGGCATAAATATCAATATAATTTTCTATCCCGACTTCAAGCAATACCGTGATTAATCGACTAATAGTCCCTCCATCTCCAAATCTCGAATCAAGACAATACGATGCCGGGATCCAATACTCCAATGGGAATCGTTGCGGAATTTCATCAGGATTCTGTTGCTTCAATTCAATCCAATGTCTGGTTTTCCGACTATAATATAGTGAACTCTTGGTTTCTTTGAAATAAAATATATTCGACCTGTTTGCTACTTTATCTGCATGATTTGTCTCCAAATCATCCATTGACCGGACAGAATAAATGGTTTGTAGATGATCATTTTGTATAGCCGATGTCACCGCCACTAACAACACGAATATCCACCTGACCAACATAACACACGGCTGTACCGCATCATAAATAAATGTAAAAAACAATGTTCCACCAAAAAAAAAAACCTTCCCCTGGTGTGGTCATAACAAACATCATTAAAGTTTTAAGGAAGTTCTGGATATTTCCTTTTTTGTGTCATGTTTGTTCTAGAAAATTCTAGTGAGTTCTAGAGCGAACTGGAACTTTTTTTTTTATTTTTTTATTATAGTTCCGCGCTAAAAAACTAACCATGCAAAAATTATTCTATATCGTTCCACCGCATCCCCCTTGATTGCTGTATATATAAAGACCAACGACGACCCTTTCTTTTTTTTTTTTCCAGATCTTCCTTTTCCTTTTCCTTTTTTCTTTTTTCTATCAATTGCATAATAAAAACAAATCAAAAATAATCATGGATGAATACACAGATAACGCACTTAAAATTATAAGCAACGCACAGGAATTGGCAAAAGAACAGGCCAATACCCAACTTTTACCAATTCATTTCCTTGCTGCATTTATTCCTACAGATGATACTGAAGGTACTACCCAGTACTTGAAAACAATTGTCAAAAAAGCTAGATACGAATGGGGCGATTTCGAAAGAATCGTGAATAGACATTTGGTAAGATTACAATCACAGAATCCTCCACCGGAAGAAATCAGACCTAGTTACCAAGCTGGTCAAGTGTTGATGAATGCTAACAAAATCAAACAACAACAAAAAGATTCCTTTGTCGCTCAAGATCATATATTATTGGCATTATTGGAAGATCAATCAATTAAAGATATTTTCAAAGAAGCCGGTATGAATGTCGACAACATCAAAACTCAAGCCATTGAATTGAGAGGTTCTCAAAGAATTGACTCAAGACAAGCTGATTCTTCATCGTCATATGAATTTTTAAATAAATATTGTGAAGATTTCACAGAAAAGGCTAGAGAAGGTAAGATTGATCCGGTGATTGGTAGAGAAGAAGAAATTAGACGAGTTATTAGAGTGTTGGCTAGAAGAAGTAAATCCAATTCGGTGTTGATTGGTGATGCCGGGGTTGGTAAAACTTCCATTGTTGAAGGTGTTGCTCAACGTATCGTTGACGGCGATGTGCCAAATGTTCTTGCCGGCGCAAGATTATTTGCCCTTGATTTGGGTGCCTTGACTGCTGGTGCCAAATACAAAGGGGAATTTGAAGAAAGATTAAAAGGGGTTTTGAACGAAATTGAAAAATCTAAAGAATTCATCATTTTATTCATTGACGAAATCCACATGTTGATGGGTGACGGTAAATCCGATGCCGCCAATTTATTGAAACCAATGTTAGCCAGAGGTGAATTACACTGTATCGGTGCCACCACTTTTGCTGAATACCGTAAATTCATTTCCAAAGATGGTGCTTTTGAAAGAAGATTCCAAAAAATCGATGTTCCTGCTGCCACCGTCCAAGAAACTGTTGCCATTTTAAGAGGTATTCAACCAAGATATGAAATCCATCACGGGGTCCGTATCTTGGATAGTGCATTGGTTACTGCTGCACAATTGGCTTCCAGATATTTGACTTATAGAGCCTTACCTGATTCCGCCGTTGATTTGGTCGATGAAGCTGCTGCTGCCGTGGCCGTTGCCAGAGACTCTAAACCGGAAGAATTGGATACTTTGGAAAGACAATTACATTTGATTGATGTGGAAATCAATGCTTTGGAAAGAGATAAAG
>JAKTXQ010000524.1:3883-15471 GCA_030582995.1 Candida maltosa
TTTAAATACGTCTGTAGAGATGTAAATATAAGAATTCTTCTTAGGTTGGATCACGTGATCTGATGCGGTATATCAAAGCGTAGAGATGTAAATATAAGAAGAAGCGATGTGGCGCAGTGGTTAGCGTGCGAGGCTCATAACCTTGAGGTCCCTGGATCGAGACTAGGCATCGCTACTTTTTTTTTCTTTTTTTTGCTTCTTCTTCAAAACATCTATTAATTATTAATCTATTTATCTTTCATCCCAAAATTTACGTAACTTCTCACCAGCTTCTCTATAAACCTTTATCTCTTCTGCAGTTATTTTGGGGAATTCTCTACCCACTTTAATTTTTTCCAGAACTTGACCTAATTTTACTAAACCATTGGAATAATCGAACGCATCAATCACTCCAATGGTATGGAACGCTCTTGTGCTTTTCTTTTCCTCGTATCGTTTATTAACCCATTCACTTTGTTCCTTTCTTGATGGTAAACTAATTTTCCCAGTCAAATATCGAGTGACCAACACCGCTTGATATTCAAAAACTCTAAATGAAATACCATCGATTGGGACTCCGATTATGGTAATCAATGGTTCATTGATAAGGAAAGTGTGTTGGTATAAGTTTGGAATGGTTATCCCTTCGGTGATTTTTTGGTTAGTCAACCGGTTCAAATACGGATACGAAAACAAATATCCAGTACAATAAATAATAACATCTGGATCTTCAATAACAGAATCATCTTCAAAAATCACTTTAACCTTATCATTGACAATTTCATAATTTTTGATTGCTGGTTTTTTGAAAACATTGGTTTGAGCAGATAAAACTTTGGTGTTTTCATAATTTCTAATTGATTGGTAAACGGTAGTTCCAGGTTCTCTAGCGACAAATTTAGTCAAATCAGCACCAGATGCTCGAGACCCAACCACAACTACTTTCTTCCCCTTGTATTGACTTGATTCTCTATAAAATTTGGCATGTTGGACTCGTTCCGGGAACGTTTCTTGTATTTTTTTCAAACCAGGTACATGAGGAATATGTGGAACATGGTAATGACCAGTGGCAACAACAATAGAATCAAAATCTTCTTGGTACCACGCATCATTGTGATCATCGTGTGGAGTACGAACAGTAACCTTAAATCTGTATGGTAATTCAGCATTGTGGTCGCGATCAATTCTTTCAACATCTTCAACTGTCGAGTTTAATCTTAAATCAACTCTTGGATCATCCAAGTTTTTGTTGATATATTTTTCGATGTATTTCTGCACGACACTTCCTTCAACATACTTTCTTTGTTCTTCATCTCCTTCAACTTCCCATCTTTTATTATCACTGTATGTCATCATGTTTTCAATGATATTAGTTTTGATCCCATAATAACTTGGAGTTTGAATAAACCGTTCTTGATTGTTTTTGGGTAAAACAAGTTTATCTTTATCGGTGTGATCATGAAATGGGTTAGGCAATTGTGGATCATTGTCAAGATGAGAATTACCTGATTTAATCAACTCATTTGGTGTTGATCTAATATCTTTATTGAAAAACCATACCCCACCCAATTCATTCTGTCTTTCAAAAATAACAATTTTTTCAATACTGGAAGGTTCCTTAAGTAAACTATCCAAAATAATTGCTCCTGAAGCACCGCCTCCAATAATAGCAATAGTTTTTATTTGTTGGGATGGGATAGTTACTGGATTTTCATAATCCAAATCTGTCAAAAATGGCATAATTAAAGGATGCTAAGAAAAAAAAAATGATTGGTTCTTTTTTTTTTTTGGGATAATGAAGTGGGGGTTTATATATTCTACATTGACTAAGGATATCATGGTGTGGTTTATCTATATTGTTCCACAGTTGATTAATTAATTTCGAGATCAAATTTTTCCCTTGAGATCATGTGATTTGCAGCCACAGTTTGTAGATTAATTCCGTGTTTTGCGCTCTACTTTTCCCCCCTCTTCTTTCTCTAACCTATGATAATTCCGCGTACTAATAAACAAAGTCGACTGATATCTACCAGTCAATCTAATTTATCAAAAAGGATTGGCGCAACTGTGGCAAAGGCGGGTTTCTTTTGTAAGAAGTTGTTGCAAAAATCGTGAAATATAAAATAAAGAAATTAGATTATGCGGGCGGAAGATTTGATTACTAATTATAATAATTATTTCCATACATCAACTTTCACTGTATCCCTTTATTTTCATTTTAGGAAAATTATATGTCGCCGCATATAATTCTCAATCAAGAAACAAGCCACGTGCGTCAATTAATTTATAATGATTGTTTTTTTTTTCTCGCCATCTCTTCTCCACAAGCTAAGACGATCTTAATGAGTGAAATTTTTCTAATTCTTTTTTTCTTATACTCCGAAACCTTCTTCTTTTATTTTTGTTAATCAAAGAATAACCCTTTACCATGCCAGTTGAACAGAAGGACCTTGATTTAAATAAGCCATTGGATGTTAATATTCCTCCTAATTTAGGTAAAACTTCATTAACTCCGGAATTATCCAAAGCTGCCATTGTTTTACACGGTGATCACTATAAACAATTACAAGCCAAGTTGACCAAATACGTCTTATGGCATCCTTACGCTGTGATTCTTTATACTTTAAGTATACCACTAGTAATTGGATATGGTATTTGGGAATACATGATTGTTTGTGATAGTTTGATTGAGTTTTATTTTCTTATTATGAGAAATAAGAAAGATTTCATTTTTGCAATTTTTTCATCATTCCCTATTTTGGCTAGTATTTTTGGTTGTTTCGGGTTCTTGGCTTACGTGGTGGGTGAAGATATGGGTATAATTACTAGCAAATTTTATGCTCAAAAATACTGTGATTCTATTTTTGGATTCGACATTAAAGCATTTTCCCAAAATGAAAATAATAAAGATAAGAAATTGGCTAAATTGGGTAAGAACACCGAATTGATTATTTATCGTGAAAGTCCGATTGCCATTGGTACTTTAGTTGTTGATGAAGAACAATCCACCACTAGCAAATTTGTCGTTAAAATCACTGGTATTCATGTGAGAAAAGTTTTCCAAAAAGTTGACTTTGATGTTGTTTTGATTGAATGGGCTATTTTGAGAGCCAGAGAATTGTACCAAGAATACCTTACTTCTCAAAATGTCAAGACACCTCCAGAAAACAGTTTTATTTTGGTATCAATGGATGCTTATTCTTTCGATGGAACTTTCGAAAAAACTTTGTTGAACAATGGCTTCAAGCTTTTGGACGTCTCCTATGAATTAAACCCATTCAGTCCAAGTGGTTCAAACTTAATGAAACGTGTTTTCAAACTCTTAAATGTCTCTAGAGACACCTTTGGTATCATGTTAACGGTTGGCGAAGAAGATATTGAATTGCTTAATAAAAACCCATTAACTAAAGGTGAAAATAAAGCTAGAAAGAGAGCTTAATCTAATAAAAAAAACAGCAATTAATGTTTGCTTTTTTTTTAGTTAAATACCTATGTAATAATCTAATCTAATAAACCAGTGGTTTTTTGTTTATGTTTTTGTCGTTGTACTCGGATAACGATCCATACGAACCAGGCCATCACAACAACAACCAGTAAGTAAAACACATATTTTATAATTGCTAAAGCTTTTCCCAACCAATAGGTGAAGAAATTAATATCTTCATGGCCATATTTCTTCAAACGCAACTCTCTTTCTCTTTGTTTGATTCTCTTTTCTGCCTTTTCCAATCTTTTCAAAGATCTCCTTTTCTGAGAACTCAACTTTTTCTTAAGTACACGATTTCCTCCGCCATTTCCTTTATTGGTTTTTGCTTCCTCTTCTTGTTTGACTATGTCAGCAGCGGCAGATATTTCACTTTCATATTCATTTTGTTCACGGATCAATTCTTGTAATTCATCTATACTTTCAACAAACGTACCATCAGGACTGAACAATGCATAGATTCTATTCTCAATAATATCCACGTTTTCCACCAATTGTCCGGTTTCCGCGGAAAATCCTAAATATTTGGTAACTGGTAATTTGACATCAGTTAAGGTGACACAATTCTGCCACTCCTCGTGTCTACCATAATAGTTGAAATCCAACGACAAATATCCACTTTTCAAATAAACAAGTCTCATTTTGGTTTCACCTGCTTCCGGATTCAACAACTGTTTCGCAATACATCCAGCCAATCTTGTTTCGTAACCATCAGTGATTTTACTGTACGCCGTGTGGCCATCTCCCAACATTAAATTGACATATGGGAATTGTCCACGTTTACCGTTTTTGTATGTGTCCAACATGATCCCTAAACCGTTGAATCTATTTTGAATACCGAAAACATCACCTATATCACTTGGTTTATCCAAAAACCAAATGGCCAAACCATCACCAACCAAGTTATGTTTGGCTTTCTGGTTATGGATGTGGAAGGTGAGTTCCATTTCAAAAGATTCAGCATGAATAGGCCATCTACTAAACATATTACTTGCTTGGTGTGGTGAGTTTGCAGTTAATCTAATAAATTCGTCGTTTCTCACCAACGTGTTTCCCCGTAAATCCCAATTTTTGACATGAAATTTAGAGTCATCCAAATATGGTTTCTGAACAGCCTGAGCGGTTAACTCTTCCTTTTTCAAAGTGACAATATGAGAT
Organism: Candida maltosa; assembly: GCA_030582995.1. Lineage (NCBI taxonomy): Eukaryota > Fungi > Ascomycota > Pichiomycetes > Serinales > Debaryomycetaceae > Candida > Candida maltosa. The sequence continues at coordinate 8,505 of JAKTXQ010000524.1, forward strand.
TCTTTATTTTGAAATAAGGAATTGATTTCTTCAGGTGTATATGTTGAAGATGGAAAGAATATGGAAAACCAATCTGTATAAAAGATGGCATATATGATGATGAATATGAAGACGACCAGCAACGATTGCAAAGGTCGAGACCGCTGAAGTGTACGGGATAATGACATTTCCTCGGAAAGGTTTGTTATGGGAAAAAGAAAACGAAGAGGAAAGATGGGGAAGGAAATTTTTTTTCTTTTTTTTAAAATTAATACTTTAAAAATGATTAACAAAACATGTCTCGCATGTTTATTACCCAGAAATTTTTTTTTTTTCTTTCTTCTTCTTCTCCCTATACAAACACAAATCGAGGAATATTTTTTTTTTTAATTTTGGTCTCACGCCGTATCGGGAAAGGGTGATGATTCAAAATGAAATACACCTCTGATCACAAACAAGTACAACAACGTTGACGCTTGTCAGTACTCTCCTGCTAGAGCTACTGTTGGTGATTCCAAAATCACAATAAAACCACGTTCAGCAATTTCGGTTCTTGTGTTGATATTTTTGCTCCAGGTCAAGATATTGAATCCACTTTCATTTGGTCAGATACAACAGTCATGTCCGGTACATCAATGGCTTCACCACATATTGCTGGGTTATTAGCATACTATTTGTCTTTGCAACCAGATATCAATTCCGAATTTTATACCAAAGCCGTTGATCCAGCTACTTTGAAGAAGAAATTGACTTCCTTTGGTACTAAAGGTGTTATTACTGGATTGGATCCATTGTCGCCAAATATTTTAGCATTCAATGGTGGTGGTCAAAACTTGACTGATTTCTGGGTCTAATTTATACCCGTGTTTAGAGAAAAGAAAATAAATACACATCATTGTGCGTGAGTCTTGGATTAGTTTCACTGTAGATCGTCGGTAAGTCTTCTATTAGATAAATATTAGTAAAAACAATTTTCTATGTATGGAAAGTTGCTACCATTCCGGAATTTCCAGTCCGGAAGTGTGTGGTTTTTGTGTTATATTTGAAATATCCCTTAAACAATCCACGAACTTCTGTCCCCCACTATCGAACGACTATAAATACCCGGTCAATTGCTCTTGAATTCACATTCTTTTTTGTTTGTCAATCATCAACTAACTCACAAATATGGCTAAAGTTGCAATCATCATCTACTCATTATATCACCACGTCTACGATTTGGCATTGGCAGAAAAAGAAGGAATCGAAGCAGCCGGTGGTCAAGCTGACATCTACCAAGTCAAAGAAACCTTATCTGACGAAGTGTTGACCAAAATGCACGCTCCAACCAAACCAGATCTTCCAGTGGCTACTTGGGAAACCTTCACCCAATACGATGCATTCTTGCTTGGTGTCCCAACTAGATTCGGTAACTTCCCAGCCCAATGGAAAACTTTGATTGATAGATTGGGTGGATTGTGGGCTAAGAAAGCTTTGAGAGGTAAATATGCTGGTGTCTTTGTTTCCACTGGTACTTTAGGTGGTGGTCAAGAAGCAACCGTCATCAACACTTTGAGTACTTTGGCTCATAACGGTATTGTTTTTGTTCCATTCGGTTACGGTCATGATGGTATCAGTAATTTGGATGAAGTTCATGGTGGATCTCCATGGGGTGCTGGTACGTTGGCTGGTCCAGATAGTAAAAGAAAGGTTACTGATTTGGAAAAAGCTATAGCCAAACAACAAGGACACGATTTCTACCAAACTGTCTACATTAACAGATTCTCTGCTTAAGTCTCTATATTTGTATTAAATGGGGGGTACTCTAGAAAATAAATAAATAAATAAAGTTGACTCAAAATTTAAACTCGTCACTCTCAACGTCAGTGTTTTTAGAATCTGCATAATCAGGAGAAAGTGCTTCCGGCATCTTTTTCGACTCAGTGTGAACAGGGTATGGTACAATATCAGGAGTCTTTTCACGATTGAAATGGAATCCATCGGTTTCATGAACATCATCATCAACACTATCATAATTGTAGTAATAATCATCATCGTCATCATCATCATACTCATCTTCACTGACCATTGGCGTAACCACAGTTGTTTGTTCAGCCGTGACGATAGCTCTAACTTTAGCAGGCAAAATATCAGGACGATAGAATCGAAGATCAGCACGTCCAACAATAAACATAACATTGATAATTACTTCAAATACACCCCATCCGAAATACATGGCTACTGGCTCTGATGCAGGACCACTTTTGAAATTGGTTCTTGCTTGGAAAACCACAATACTTCGAAGAAGCGACGAGATAAACAATAAAACGGTGGAAACGATAATCATGATCAACGATACATTATGCTTCAAGTCACCTCTTTCGTTGGATAAACCTTTGACCATTTTGTAATGATGATGGGTAGCAGCAATCACACGGATAGCATGTCTATGGTTGGAGTTTCTCTTCATAAATGATTCCTCTGCCTCTTGAGCAGCACCTTTCTTGACAAAATAAAATGGAGAAAAACTCTCAATCCACCATGGTTGGTACGTGTATAACTTCTCATCTTTTTTCGTTGGGAACCAGAAACTCAACCCAATCAAAGAAACTGCCGTAAAGGTGTAAAGAATCACCATGATAGAGATCCATCGGTTCAAGTTAATGTACAACAAAAACCTTTGGGTACTGAGAAAGTACAAATATGGTATGGCTGATCCTAATGCAGCAACAACGATAAGAATTGCAACAAATGCATACAAGGAAATCATGAAAATCCAAAATAGTCATCGAGATCCACCAACAGGATGTCTCCATGTAAATAATCTCTGGGCTAGTATCAAGTTTGTTGAAATTAATAAAATAGATGGGATGACAAGTAAAATCTCACCGGCAATTCCTTCTCTCGCCATAGTAATATCTAATGTCCATGTGGCTCTGAGAACAAATGATACCAATCTAACCACCGCAATAAACGACCATACAAGGTTCAAGAAAAAGTAATGCCCTTTATAAAAATTGATGGAAAACACTGCCAAATGCAAGACGGCAATGATTGCAAATAGCGTTGCAAACAAAATCGATGGAGCATAATCTGAATGCAAAGGATACTTCCCAAACAAGTTCACCTGTTTACCAACGGCGTTGTGAATGAACACTGGAGGTAATCTGTTGCCTAGTAAGTTTTTGCATCTCGCAACCAACACATGAATACCAGTTCCTCTATCTGGATTATCATAGACGTGGAAAAGAATTTCTAGCAATCCTGTTGCCGCAGTATATGGATCGTCTGCTCCGTAATCAATAATACTCATTGGTGGGGCAATTTGGTGGAGTAAATGTAAAAGGGGGAAATAGCGATAGATATATATTTCGTAATTTTCAAACTAAACTACAAGAGAGATTTGCATATTTAAACTTTAGGGATAATTTCCTAAATGAGATACTCTTTTCATGTGAAAAGTCAATAATGGCATCTAGACCATCTTTGTTTCAGACAATCGTCAATTATTAATTATCTGCTTTGTTCCGCCACGGAGCGGAAAATAAAACCATGCGTTTTGAGAATTGAGCATTTTTCCGGCACCGAGGGAAAAATAATAATTGCCTAAATAGGAAATTTGAATTACACACATGTCAATGCCATCAATAAAAAACCGTTTAAATTGGTCTTTCATTAATGATGTAAACTCCGGTAGCTATAAACTCCGGAAGGTGTCTATTTTCATATGAAATTATTTTGAATATTTGATAATGTCCAAAAAAAAAACATTTGTTCTCAATTTGTTGCAAAATTTGAAGAAATGTACAATTTCTATAAAAAAGTTACATCTATTCCCTAAAAAGATCTATACTTTGCTTTCCATGCTACTTACATCGGTAGTTTGATTATACGCTTTTATTGTTTTCTGAATTGCACGCCACGAAAGACCAATCAAATTAACGAAGCAAATCAAGAATAAACATGCCCCAAAAATGGCTGCCATCACTCTGAAAACCTCAAGCTGGTAACCGCCAATGATCCCTTTGGAGATCTCAAAATTAGCCAATGACATGGTTCCAATCGGGAATGTCATTATCCAGAACCCTTTATTCCATTTAATCAAACCCAACTTCTTGGTAGTCCATTTTGGGTTCGGTTTTTTGGTGAATGGCTTGATTTTGGAGAACACAGAAACAATCGCTAGAAATAAGAAAACATACCCACTAGCCAAGAAGAATGTCGATATCATGGCTGAAGTGACTAAGAATGCCTGACCCAATGACTTATCGGGGATAAATTCGTACATGTTTGCCCCAAACAACATGATACTGTAGCTACTTTGACCAGTAAACCCAACCGGTAGAAATGTTGTGAAAACAAGTTCAGTACTAGGAGTTTTATGTAAAATTAACCGTGACAAATAAATAGCTCCCACACCATGGTAGTATGTAAGCGAAATAAACAATAGCATCAAACAAGTAATTTCTGTGATTGTCTTCAAATTGTCGTTTGGTAAATAGGGAGAAATGAGATGCCCAGAAGAGGAGACCACACAGGGACAAACCACTGGCATGAGTGCCACACCCGTGATAGCATCTAGGTTGTGTTTATTCAACTTGGACAAAAATGCCCAATAAAACAAAAAGATGGTGTTATATAGAGCGAATGCCACTCCAATCCACCAAAGGACCCACAAGAAAATAGGAAACCTACCATGGGTGATGAGGTGAATACCATTGATGATGGTGTTGTAGCCCATGGAATACACCGCAAAGTAGATTGAAAACGGTTGATCCACCTGATACTGGTACCATCGTTTTGGGTAATAGTACAAAGATATGATAAAACACCCTGTTGTAAAGAAGAAAAATGTAATTGTTAGACAAAAGCAAATGATTCCCAACACTTCAAGCCATCTGGCAGGGTACGGGAAACCATAAAATATATTACCAGTGATGCCCGTACCCAAAAAACTAACAAAGAATACCGGGTGAAAATTTTCAATTAGCTCTTCGTAGAGAAACGACAACATTGTCCTGGGTAGACGTATTTGCGATGTACTAACTGTGGTTGTCATGGGTTTGGTTTGTTTGATATGAAAAAAAGGAAGAAGAAGAATCGATATCAGGATCTTGGGTTTAATTTATTTTTTTTCTATTTTTTTGCAGTTATTTCCCTCGGTAATAAGCATTGAGAGCAAGAACGAATTCAAAGTGGTGAACAAAAACTACTTGATTATTAATACATTCAACAAAAAAAGAGATTATTTCAGAAATAAACTGGGGAAGAAGTCAAATAAAAAAAAGCAAAAAGAATTGTACATCAAGCGGGTACAAGAAACCGTTGCATTTTTTTTTTTATATTCTGTTTGTGGGGGCTTGAAAAGCCCGCCCAATATTTCCGAATGACGTAATTTTTTTTTTGTCCTTCCACGGCAAAATACTTTTATATTAACTACATACATACAAAACGGAGAGAATTGAAAATGAAGATGAAAATAAAATAACCACCCACCCCTAGAAATCTTCATCAAATGAAACATTGGCGGCACCACCATTGTCAATACCTTCCATAACCCCAGCTCTTTGGTAATCCGAAACTCGTTTTTCGAAAAAATTGGTCTTACCTGCCAACGAAATATTTTCCATAAAGTCAAACGGATTCTCCACCTTGTAAACTTTTTTGTTTCCGAACGCCAACAACAATCTATCGGCAACATATTCAACGTACTGACACATCAAAGCACAGTTCATACCCAACAAGGAAACAGGTAACGCGTCACTGAAATACTTTTTCTCAATTTCAACAGCTTCGGTGATGATCCTTTCGATGATATCTGGATGAGGTTTGTTATTCAAATAAGAAAACAACAAACAAGCATAGTCGGTGTGAATACCTTCGTCCCTACAAATCAATTCGTTCGAGAAGGTCAAACCTGGCATCAAACCCCTCTTTTTTAACCAGAAAATAGAGGCAAATGATCCACTGAAGAAAATACCTTCGACGGCAGCAAACGCAACCAACCTTTCGGCAAACAACGCGTCTTTATCTTGGATCCATCTAATGGCCCAATCGGCTTTCTCCCCAATGTACTTGATATTTGTCACCGCATTGAATAAAAAGTCAGCTTCTTTAGGGTCTTTGAAGTATGTTTCAATCAACAACGAATAGGTTTCCGAATGGATGTTTTCCATGGCAATCTGGAACTTGTACACCAGCTGTGCTTCCGGGATTTGCACTTCGGTGGTGAAGTTCTCCACCAAGTTCTCGTTAACAATACCATCCGAAGCAGCAAAGAAAGCCAACACTCGCGAGATGAAGAATCTTTCGTTGTCGTTCAACTTGTGGTTCCAGTCATGCAAATCTTTCCCCAAATCAATCTCTTCCGCAGTCCAAAATGAAGCAACAGACTTTTTGTAAAACTCCCAGAGCTCAGGATACTTGACGGGATGGATCTTGTGACGTGTTTTGTCTGCCACCAACAATGGTTCATTCTTTTCTTCGTCTCTTAATTTGTGACGATGAACAACATGTTTGGCCAAAAAATCTTTATGTTGTTTGTAAAGTTCAGACTCTGATTCAGTTTCAGCTTCTTTTGGTGCTTTTTCAATTGGTTTTGTTTCGATGATGGTTTGAGCGTCGTCTTTAGCTTTGGCCTCAGCAGCCAACTTATCTGTGATTGTAGACATTATAAGGTATTTATGGAATCGATATCAAAAAAATGAAAGAAAGAAATATCAAGGGGTATTTATAGGATGTCCAGTCTAAAAATAATTGTTGTTGTAAACATAGATTTTGCAGATAAAAATGAAAAAAAAAACCAACTGATTTTTTTTCTCTCGCGAGCGTGTCGCCGCGATGGATTTATTTTTCTTGACCAAAATGCAATTACTAATCGCGTCTTGTAAATAAAATAATTATTAAAACTAAACGACAGACGTGTATTGTTACTGTTTACATTTTTATGGTTGCAATGTTTACAATTGAAGGATGGAATTAGTAATCATCACTGTGTATTATGATTTTT
>JAKTXQ010000525.1:1857-15466 GCA_030582995.1 Candida maltosa
AATCCAGATAAAGAAGAAAAAAGTCAATTCCCTTTATTGATTAAAATAGACCCAGAATATAATAAATTAAAGTTTCACGTATCCATCAAACCCGTGGATGGTTTTAAATCGCGATCGTTGTTGGTTGTGAAATCAAGGGGTGTTACGGATGTTGATTTATTGAAGAACCAATTATATGACGAACATAGTCAAGACCGTTCCATGTCCGAACTATCTAAACTTAAATATTCAAAATTACCTATAGATGAAAATAACCACACATTCCAAAAAGTTATAATTAATGATTTTTATGATCCTAAAATTGTCAATGATACTAAGCTAACTATCTCATTATGGGAACACGACTCCGAATCGAATGAATTTTGTCACTTGTTAAATTTTAGTTTCTGGATTGATAAGATTACTCCAATAGAAACACCATTAAACCGTTCCCTGTTTTCATTACCTTCACGAGGTCAGCCATTAGAAGAAAAATCTCCAGAAACAAAATTATTCAGTTTGGGAGACTTCCGCAGAGAATTCAACATTAATATTGAAGATGGTCCCGAATTCAGGAAGACTTTGGCAAAATTGGAAGATACAATTCCATTAGCCAGAAAAAGATATTCAGCATTGATTGACGAGTTTAAAACGTTGGAGACTAACGTTCGGAAAATATCTGCTTCGAAAATTAAAATTATGGAAGCCATTGATGGTTTGATTGATTTAGAATCTACATCACTATTAAGAGATTTTGGGTTTCAGCATGATTTTCATGTAGTTTTCCGAAGTTTATTTGAACCATTTGAGAAAAATATCAACTTTTTCTTTGACAAAATTTGTGATTACAAAATGTTGAGTAAAATATTCAGTAACATCGGTTTGGGGAACCAATTAGAAACTAGTACTTTACAAGCTGATCTACAGAAAAAATTTGAATCTGATTCGAAAGAATATTATAGTTGGTTGAACAAATATCTTTCCAATGAAAAGGAAAGACCCGAACTGAAATTGTTAGCCAAAAGAAAAACATTTGAGTTGTCAAAATTTGATTATTTGAATAATCTTAGTAAAGTCACCAATAATCAATATGTCAATGGGTTGATGGAAAACCTTTTCAAGTTTATCAGTTTGAATTATGATGAACGTAATCCAAGATTATTAGATTACCGCGCGTTTAAAGATAAAAAATCAAATCAAAATCTTTTGGGTGATAATTATCAAATTTACATTAATGCATTGTTGAGATTTAATAGTGAAAAGTACCAATTCAGACAGATGATTGAAGCATGTCAAAGCAATGAAGAGTTGACTCATTTGATTAGATACAACAGATTAAATCATAAGTCTTCGTCAAATCACCCATCTGCAAATACATCTACTGCTACTTCTACTACTGGCTATCCTGCTGATCTCGTTGCTACTACTACTGATGACTTTATTGTGACAAAAGAGAATTTTGATTTGATATTTTCTGACAGTAAACCACCAAGTAATGAAAGTAATAATCATGATGATTCAGAAATGTCCGGGATTCTATTTACATTAGGTGGTCAGAAAAAACAAGGTTGGCATAAAGAATGGGTGGTTTTAAAAGGTGGTCAATTGATTGAATATGCGGATTGGAGAAAAGGTAGAACACCAATTAATAAACCTATAGAAATTGCATTAGCCAGTGTCAAGGCTATCAATTATGATAAACGACAATTTTGTTTTGAAGTTTTGACTTCCACTGGATCGAAACGTGTTTTCCAAGCTTTTGATAACGATGAGAGAAGTAAATGGGTTAAAGCATTGTATAATGCTGGTCAATTAGTCAATACGACCAGATTGGAAAGAACATTAGGTAAGGATCTTAGTCGTGAAGGACGTAAGAAAACTATTGGTAAGTTGATTACGGAATTCAAAGAAAAACCAGTTATTCCTGGCCAAGATAGATCGATTTCCCCTATATCTTTGACTTCAAAAGCACCTCCTGTTGAGAAGGATTATTTACATATGGTGAGATCGATTCCAAATAGTGACAATACCAATTGTCTTGATTGTGGATCGTCGGAACTGGTTGAATGGATATCGATAAATACATTATCTTGTTTCTGTTTAAAATGTGCATCTTGTCATCGAAATATTGGTTCACATATAACTAAAATTAGATCATTGAAGTTGGATAAATTTGAAAATGAAACTGAATTGTTGTTGAAATACATAAACAACAGGAAAGTTAATTCCTATTTGGAAGAAAATTTGTCACCAGATGAAAAAATCGAGAAAAATGCTAATAATGAATCTCGATTATCGTTTATTAAGAAGAAATATTTGGACAAGAAGTATAAATCAATCATACCTGATGTTAATAATTTACTCATAAAGGCGATTCAAAGGATAAATATCCCTGATGTGTTAAAATACATCCTTTGTGGTGGTGATATTAATTTAAGTATCCAAATTAGTATCCCAAACAAGAATGAATATTTGGTAATTACATTATTTGAATATTCGTTAAGAAAATACATTGAAATTAAAGATAGTGATGATTATGAGTTTGGCATCAATCATAAAAAATTGTTTCTTATATCCGAATTGCTTATTTTAAACGGATGTAAAGTAAGTGAGCATATCAAAGATTTACAAAAGGAGGATTTGGGATTAACTGAAGATGCTATTGAATATTGGAAAATAAGAAGTTTGAAGTTGAGTGGATCAAGAGTTAGAGGTTGAAAGATTGTAATATATATATGTATAGTTATTTCATGTTTTAATAATGTATTAATTTAGCATATTTCTTTTTTGTTAGTTTTTGTTGCAAAATTGGAACAAAAAAAAACTTGTCGGTATATATTTCCACAGACATATTTTTCTACAAAACATTGCAAAAAAAAAAAACTCAAACGTACAACAAACAACCATAATGAAAATAACTAAAGAACGAAAACAATGCCTCGACATTGATCCACCACCATCTACCACCAATCAAATATCAAAATACGTCTTGACGAAATGCATCGGACGAGGAAATTTCGGGGATGTTTACTGTGCCCAAAAAACCGGCACAAAGAGCATAGTTGCAATCAAAGTCGTCAATTTAGATGATTCCCCAGACGATGTCAAACAAATCATTCAAGAGATACACTTTTTGTCAAAATTACGACACAACAACATTGTGCAATACATTGAGAGTTTCACTAAAGAGTATAACATGTATATCGTTATGGAATATTGTGGTGGTGGTTCGTGTTCGGATTTACTCAAATATCATAATAAGTTGCCGGAAGATTTGGTCGCGTATATCATCAAGCGGGTCTTGTTTGGGTTACGGTATTTACATCTGGAACATAAGGTTCATCGTGATATCAAACTGGCTAATGTGTTGTTGACTGATGATGGTGAGGTCAAGTTGGCGGATTTTGGTGTGTCTACGGAGATAACGATGACGAAAATGAAGAAGAAGACGTTTGTCGGTACACCATTTTGGATGGCACCAGAAGTTATCACCAGAGGTCGAGTATGTGAAGACAATAATAACCCAAGAGATGGTAATGACGGTGGTGGGTATGATGAAAAGGCGGATATTTGGTCAACGGGGATAACTACGATTGAATTAGTGACTGGATCACCACCATTATCACAATATGACCCACTTAAGATTTTATTTGATATTCCTAAAAAAAGACCGCCATTGTTATCAGGGGTTGATTTTAGCGAAGATATTAAAGATTTCGTTCGATATTGTCTTGTTAAAGATCCTGCCAAGAGACAAAGTGCTAATAAATTATTATATCATCATTTTTTATCGAAAAGTTTTAACAATGAAGCCACGAGAAATAAATTGATCCGATACATTACCCAGAAAATCAAGTCCGATAAACAAAAAAACGGATATAAACCAAGATATAAAATAATTAATGATGGATTAAATAAGGATAAAGAAAATCTGGAAACACCAATTGAATGGGAGTTTAATGATACGTTAACTCAAAAAGAAACGATAATGGAACCATCGCCTTTGTTTAAACATGAGAAACTACTAGAAGAATCTATTATTAGTAGTTATTATGATGATGGGACAAGGTTAGTAAGTAGTGATGATTCGATGATTTTGGATAATAGAAAAGAAGGAATATTAATTCATTGTTTACAATTAGTACAAATGAGAGGTAAAGATGAACATACGAGAATTGAAGTTGAAAAATTTATGGAAATATTATTACAATTTGAAAGCGAAAATCCTGGATTATGTAGAGCTATAGTTGAAGAAATTGAGAAAATTATTTGCAATTGAATAAATAAACATAAAAAATAAAAATAAAATATTGAAATTTGATTTGCAAGTTCACGCGAGTCGCTTCGGATTTATAAAAAAGAAATAAAGAAAATAATAGAACGATTCAACAGAGAGAGAAAATATTATTAGGCTGATCTGGTTGCATAGTTGATAAAATTACACAAAACTAGAGAAGAAAAAAAAAACGCGAAATTTTTTTTCACTCATTTAATTGTTGATTACGTAATCCTCATTCTTTTGTATTTTTTTTTTTACGTGTTTTTCCACTTTTCTTTTTTGCTTTTCCCCTTTCTGATAGTTTAATTATTGACATCAAAGAAATCTTTCACCTCTCTCTTCCTTTTTTTTTTCTTCTTTCAATATTATCCATAGTTTGATTCTTTTTATCAAAAGGTCTTTAATCAACTTGTCTTTTTATTTACTTCATTTTATTTTGAGGATTTTATTGTCATTTTCATATTATTAGCATTATTATTATTATTTTTCTTTTTTTTTTTTCATTAGCACATTCTTATAAAATAAAAGCTTAGTTGATCTTTGATCTTTTTTGTCGAATTTTCCATTAAACATGTCTAACATACCATCAATTCAAGTTCCACCTGAAACTCCTAGAGATAAAACTAAAGATATATCAAATTCTAATCATGGTAGTATAAATAGAAACTTAATCACACCGTCATTTTCATTTGGTTTAAGTTTTCTGCCTTCATTCAATTTCAATTCACCAACAGTACAAACATTATCACCAGCAAATTTCTTAAATTTAAACAACAATTTCACTAAAGGGTTGAACAAAACCCCAGTTGCTAAAAAACATAATAAATTTCTTGAAGCATTAACAAAATCGGCAAATGCCGACCTGACAACACCGGAAAGAGAGGAACAGTCAAATTCAAACTCAAACTCAAATACAGAAGAAGAAGACGATCTTTGGTCAACTATAAATACTTCTCAAGCCCATCAGCATAATTCAACCAATCACACATCCATTTATGAAGATGAACCAGATCATAAAAATGCTGCCACCACCACTTCTACTACAGGTTCATTCTTAACTCCAAATAAGCTAGTGCTAGATAAAATCAATGAAGAAGAGAAAAAGTCACCTACTTTGAAAGAAGCTGCGGTAATCTCACCAAGATCTTCTGAAGATGCATCAACAAATATTATTGTCAAAAAGAGGAAATTATCATTCAACCATCACCATGATATCACTGATTCTCCAAATAATTCAGTTGCTTCGAAAATAGATTCTACCGTGCAATCACCAATGGCACGTAAACCAAGTATTGCCAACTCGGTAACTTCAAATCAACAATCTTCTCAATCGGATGATAAAGTTTGGTGGACTGAACTAGATGAAGTTCTAATAAGTTCGCTCTACAAGTACAAGAAATTCAAAGATCAAGATGCATTCAATGCATCATCGGTTTTAAAGAAAACATCTCAAAATAAAGTACTTTCACGGATGTTGCTCAATAAAACCGGTGTATTGAGAAGTACTAAACAGATATCATCTCGTATTTTCAGATTATCCAAATCCGGGAAACTCATTAAAGATTCCAAAACACCACAAACTGCTGGTTCAAGTAATGATGAAATTGATGATTTGCTTCAAACCCCACTTGAAGATTTGATTACGGGCCAAAGTTCCACTGACTCATGCAAACGAAATGCAATTATAGACGATGAGTTGAATATATTATTGGCATCATCTCCTTTGGATGAAGAGTTTGATAGCATCATATATAAATTACAAGTACGGGAATTCAAAATGATTCATAAATTTGGTCAAGGGTTCCATGATTTTACAAATTTGGTGTCGATTGATGTTACCAAATCAGTATCCATACCATTGGATGAATCAATTAGACACAAACTTAAAGTGAAGAATGTTCCTACCTGGTTGATGACACATGATTTAAATTTAAATTGTAATCATATTTCCAGTTCGACACCAATGTCAGCTGTTTCTCCAACTTTCCAACAACAACAACGTCATTTGAATTTGTCCAGCACAAATTTACAATCTTATATGACAATAGATGTTGCTTGTGGTGACAAGCCATATTCCATGCTAAATTGGAGAAGTTCCATTACTGTGTTTAAGAAAGACGAAAGATTGCTTGATGTCGTTGACGTTGTCAATGGGTATTATAGCGAGTCGTCCAAATCTTATTCGTTGCAAATCCCATTTTTGAAAAATTTCTTTGTTGGATATATTGGGTTTTTAATCAACGGTGGTTTAATCACACCTGATGAAAATTTGCGAGTCATCCAGATCATCTACAGTAATCGAAATGACGAAATGAAATTTGTGTTGAACCATTCACTGATCCATGCGTATATCATTCATGAATTTAACATGGCTGGGAATTCCGGTATGTCTAAACTTAATATTGTTAATGTGGAAGACGAATACCTCTCTCCTGTCAAAGTTGACAAGTGTGTGGAAATTGACGATAATGAAACCGTGCTTGCTGATTCATCTCCAATGAAGTTTTCACCAAATTCTTCAAAAAGCTGGGACACTCCAAGTAAAACCCAATTGAAAATCGATCCTTCCAAAGCAAATGACATTAATATTGCAGCCAATGCTGGTCCATTGACTGCTCCTATTTATAATGCGGAATTGTTGAATAGAAAAATGATAGATGAACAAGAAAGACTCAATGGAAATAACCAAATGCTTAGACCTCCATTGATGCATTCTCAATCGGTGAGTAATATTAATTTGATGCAATCACAAAACCAACAACCAACACCAGTATTTTCTCCTCACATCCCAAATAGTCAACCAATGCCAAATACTCAAGATTTGTCCAATAACCAACAATTACCAAATGGATCTTTTACAAACAACGTCACTCCGTATCAAATTGCTCAACAACTGTTTATGGCAAGAGCTCAACATGTTCAAGTTCAACAACAATATCAACTGCCAGAAAACTATGTGCCCCAACAAGCAGCTCCACCACAAATGGTACGCCAACAACAACAACAACAACAAATTCCTATTTTACCAAAAGGTGTGCCAATGCAAGGTCAAATGCCTCCACAAATGTCTGTTCAACAAATCACACCTCAAATGGCTGCACAAATGGGAATTCAGCAGATACCTATGCAACAGGTAATGCCACCAAACAATGAAATGTTGAGACAACAATGGTTATTTCATCAACAACAATTGCAAATGATGCAAAATGTACCAATGATGCAAGGAAACCAACCTCAACAAGTAATCGTCAATAACAACAATAATAATAAACCAAAGGGACAACAGGGAGTTAATAGAAATGGGAAAGAGAAACCACCGATGCAGATTACATTTGGCCCTATTTTAGGACATGATCCTTCGAAAGATACAAGGAAATTACAAAAGACACCAAAGAATAGTTACAATCATAAATTCTCAGCGAATTCTCAAGTTATGTACAAACCTAAAAAGTAGATCTTAATATAAATTTGTACGTATACTGCAAAATTTCTTTTTCTCTTCGTCAAGCTAGTGTTTAAGGGAAGCTGGGAGCGCCGCCGTATCCCGATCCAGCCGTAAGTTGCTAACCTTGAAGGAAAAAAAAAATCGCAAGAAAAATTTCCTACCGGAGAAACAAAAGCAAGCACGAAAAAAAAAGAGGCTAATTATTAAAAACCCAGGAATCTTATCAATTTTTACAATCACACTTCTTTTTTTAAAAAAACAACTAATTCTACAATGCCTTCATCGTTGAGTACGGGTGATAGTTCACCAGATCCGAATGTGCTTTCATCTATGGTTAAACTGAATAAAGCTGAAAAACTACAAAAATCCCAACACCATCCGCACCAAGAAACCCTACTCCGTCATTTCAAATTAATATCGGTGAATTTCAAAGAAGCAGCGTTAGACAGTCCGAGTTTCCGATCTTCCGTTAACCATCTAGATTTCCAAATTACAACTATTGAACAATGGCTCACGGCATTAACTAACTCGTTTAAGAAAATTCCGAAATATGTTAAAGAAGTGCAAGGGTTTTGTAATTCGTTTTTGGAACACTTGGTGCCAACTTTTTTACAGGATGGGATAATTGACCAAGAATATACCGTAGCTTCCATGCATACTACTTTAGATGGGTTGAAGACTATATGGGGATCAAGTTTACAAGCGTTGAATGTCAATACTCGAGTTTTGGAAAATGTCACTTTATTTAAACGAAATCAAATTACCAGGTATAAAGAAGTACGAAGACAGTTTGAAGAGTGTCAAGCCAAATATGATAAATATTTGAGTATTTATATGTCAACTTCGAAAACCAAAGATCCAGTTGTTGTCATGGAAGATGCTAAACAGTTGTATCAAGTGCGGAAAGAATACATTCACATTTCATTGGATTTAATTATTGAAATCCAAAATTTATCCAAAGAGTTCAATACGTTATTAGTTGGTTTGAACACTGAATTATGGAAAAATAAATGGAATATTTTCGCTCCACGAGGTCCAGTTGATACTATCAAAGAATCCTGGGATAAAATACAACGTATCCAAGCATGGAACGATTCATACTCGGCAGCTATCGGGAAACTATCTTCAGATATGCTTGCGGCTAGGAAACAAGTTGAAGATGGTTGTCATATTCAATTCCAACCATCGATGAATCCAAACGATTATCGTTCCACGGCGATAAATAACCGAACATTGCACGAAATCGACGAACCAAGTGTTGAAAAACATGGATATTTATTTATGAAAACATGGACAGAGAAATCGGCAAAACCTATCTGGGTTAAACGTTGGGCATTTATTAAAAATGGTGTTTTCGGGTTATTGATCCTTAGTCCTTCACTGACATTTGTTCAAGAAAGTGATAAAATTGGGGTCTTGTTATGTAATGTGAGATATTCCCCGAATGAAGATCGTAGGTTCTGTTTTGAAATAAGAACCAGTGATTTCACCGCCACGTTCCAAGCTGAATCATTACTTGAACTCAAATCTTGGATGAAAGTATTTGAGAATGAAAAAAACAGAGTCACCGCTGCAGGAACTGGCAATGATGGATTATTTACCATTGCTTCAAGCAGGTTCCCACCAATTATTTCGGAATTCGCCTCGACGGTGAATACGGTGATTGATAAAGAATTAACTAATCCAAGAATTACCAACAGCGAAGGTCAAATCATCACGTCTAGTTCATTATCCGGTCATATTGAGAAATTTGAACAATTTTTCGAAAAATACATGTATTTCCAAATCCCGAAAATACATCCACCATTCATGACCGATACCACTAAATCATCAATAATAGCTTATTGTTTAACTTCTGCCACAGCTATTCCTAACGCCTTGACGGCAAATATTTGGGGGTCCGTTAATTGGGGGTTATATTATTTGCATGACACTGTACAAAATAACACAGACACTTATGGTGAACCAGATTATGAAATGATTAAATTTCAAGAAGAAAGATTGGGTAATGACAAAGTTTATCCTGATTTCTACCCTAATGAACTTGTCAATTTGGATATTCAAATGAGAGCATTGTTTGAAACGATCATTGAACCGGGTGAATATTGTGTGACATCATTTAGTTGTATTTGGTCACCAAATTCGAAACAAGAATTGAGTGGAAGATGTTTTGTCACCGATCGTCATATTTACTTATACATGCAGGCATTAGGATTTGTTGCATTATTCAAAGGTTTTATCGGAAGAATGGTGTCGTTTGAATTTATGACGCAAAGAAATTATGATATTATGAAGATTTACAACGTGGATGGTGTTATCAAGATGAAATTGTTTCTCGATGATGCTAATTTAATTAAAAGGAAGTTAGTCTATCTTATAAACAATATCTCAAGTGACAAACCGAAAAGATTACGAGGTATTTTGGAGGATTTTGCCGAAATTGAAAAACAAAGAGCTATTGAGAAACTGGATGAAAGAATTTCCAAAGAAATTAACCAACTCTCCAAACAACTTTCCAGTAAAAAACTAGCCAGTGAGAAATTATTAGTTGGTGGAGAATCAGCATCTCTCTTACCTAATCAACCAGGGACAGTTATTCAGCATAAGCTCAATTTCACCGATGAGTATCAACTTGTTGCCGAAAGATCATACGCTATTCCTCCAAAAGCCCTCTTCCATGCTTTATTAGGTGACAATTCGATTGTTTTCCGGGGACAATTTTCGTTTGCCACTACAGAATATTTGATGCAAAAACCATGGAGAACTTCTGAAGATGGTACTTTATACAGGGATATGATTTTGCCATGTATTTGTGATGGTAAACCAAGTGAATTACATATTGAACAAAAGGTCGATAACATGGAGGATAACACATATTATACATTCACCCATTCCATTGCGAAATTAGAATTTGTCCTTGGATCGCCATTCACGTTGATTTATAAAGTTGTCATTATTGCCCAGCCAGGTCAAAAATCGACAGTATACTATTATTCCAAAATCGTGTTTGATCGACTTTCCATCTGGAATCCATTGATTAAGACGGTTTATTTCCAAATTGATGCTAATAAATTTGGGAAATTTGATAAAGAAATCAAGAAAGCTATTAAAGAGATTGGTAACCATGGAATGATTGTTAAAGCAATTTACTTATATGGGAAGTTGAGTCACACAACTGAACCAGAAGTTGTTCCTGAATCATCAGTGATCAAATTGAGTGGTCTTTATTTAGTCAAAGTGGCAACTGGTAAAGTTATTGCTAAATCTTTAGATTCATTCATTGAGATGGTTAAGATTGCTGTCAAGTTGGTACTTTTATTGTTGAAGAGTTTACGTATGAACTTATTTTTAGTGCTTATCATCATTATCCTTGCCCTTTTGAACATTTTCTTGATTGGTAAAACTACCACCAGTTATTGGACAGTTAAAAGAGCTAACCAATTAGCATACGATTACGTCACTAAAGAACCAATGAACTTGAAAAGATTAGTTTATTTACAAGACATTCAAGATATACTTGAATCTGAAAAGAATATAATCTCATCGAACAGTTCCTCCAAGACACCATTTGAAACATTTAAACAAAAATCCTTCGTGTATAATTTCAACGATGAGACTGATTGGAACGATTATTTTAGTTTTGAAAGCAGGGAAGTGGCCAGACTGTTGAAAACCAGTTTCCAAGACATTGGTATTCAGAGACATGATTTATTGGTCAAATTGAGGATCCTTAAAGAAATGGAGAATGAAATCACACATGCGGAATATCAAAATTGGTTAATGAGTGAAGTTCAAAGATGTGATTATATGAATGATAATTTGATTGGTCAAATTGAACCGCTCGGTGAGTATAATGAAGGTGTGGAGTATTTGAAAAATTATTGTAATGAATGTAAATCAGCATTATTATAGATATTGTTTACACATATAGATAATATATTATATATTTTTCGGACTTGAATATTTTTTAGAAATAAAATAATAATTTTAGAAAATAATTGTGGATCACAAACTTGGTGAGTATATCAAAATGGTATTATACCAATGAATCCACTATTATTCTTCTCTTGATATCTGATACACCTAAGCATAGTTAAATTGTGGCTCCTTTTTTTGACAAGAAGGAAAATAATAAATAGGACGTTTTCATAAATTTTTGGGTTCTAAAAACTATACATGAATTCACTATCAATACACAAATCAGCCGAATGAACGTTTAAAATCTCATGATATGATGAACTGGCACCGAGTAATTCTTTGGATAGGTTATCCATATCACTTACATGACCATCAGTTAACGTGATCTCCAATAACTTGTTCTCTATTTTTTTGAAAACTTCGGAACATTTTTTAGCAACCAACCAGTCGTTACCAAAAGCTTCAAAAATTTCAATACAATAACAAATTTCCGTTTTGGATTCCATTAAATCAATCGCCCATTTACATAAACAGTACAAGATTGTGTTGCATACCATCAAAAATCTGTACAACGTAGTCCAATTCAATGCTAATAATTTTGATTTGAACAATTTAAATGTGTAAGATAACGTTTCAAGACAGGATTTACCTAAAATGTCTAACAAATTTTGTGGTGGATTTGGATTCAAATATGAAGGACGATAAAGTAAAATCAACAAATGATGATATCTGGCAGCATACCATGGAATCAGCACATGGAAAGAAACAGAGTGTTTGGAAGGAGTATTTGCTCTATCCAATGATTTAGCAAGTTCGTACCAATCTTCAATTTCCAATCTCAATTCAGCTAGGATTACTTCACATAACTCTTCTTTCAGTTTGTCTCGATTGAGTAAATTTTTATGGATGTTGACCGAATGCACTTTCCGTAATACTTTACCTTCTAAATTTCTTAGATTGATAATCATTCGATTTACTGCAATATCCTCTTCTTCACCCGGTTCCAAAACGTGAGGGAACGGAACATTAATATCATCATCATGAATAGCTACTGGTCTACCCAAAGAAACTGAACTCAATCGATCAAGATTATAAACAGACCAAAATAACCGATATCTCATTTCAATTTGTGTTTCCGTTAATGTTTTGGCGTCTTGATTCAGAATTTTATGATTCATCCCTAAATGAATCGCCAATCTTGTAAGTTTACCCATGATTTCCCAAGATGTAAATTCAGCAGGATTGAAAAATGAATACACGGCAAGTAAAGTCAAATTTCTAACATTCACCAAATCATTGCTGGATAAATTATTATGAACATGGTTAAGGGCCATGGACACAAAGTATTCTGAAATTTTCTTGTCACGATTAATGATGCCAGTTCTTTCCAACCCAGTGCTCCCAACGGCAAGCACCATAAATAATTCAAACGGATCATCGGCTGCACCTAAATCAACTGTATCGTCTGATTTGACTAATTTCTGGAATCGATCTAAAAATTCCTTTTTGTAAATAACCGGACAAACTCGGTAATTATGTTGTAAAAACAGGCCAATGATTGACGTTAACAAATCTTTATCTATGATTGGTGGGATAATGGTGACATTAGAATTTGTGCTGAACCCCACAGCACTAATCAACACTTTAGATAACTGACAAGGATAAGGGTTGAAGTTTGGAGTTCTTGCATCAATAGAATTTAAAATAGGAGGAGTATGGGATCTGGAAGAAGGGTAAGTATCTGTGCCACTAGATAATTGTCGAAACGAATTTGGTTGTTGTTGGTTTTGTTGTTGTTGTTGTAAAAATGAAAAATCATTTGAGGTGGTAGCCATCAACGGTGGTGCCATTTGTGAAATTTCATCATTATTATCAGTATTACTCTTTGATTTACGTTGCTTTCTAGGTACATAAGTACAATCTTCACCTGCTTTATCACAATTCAAACATTCTGGGGTATTTTTGTTACATTTTTTCTTTAATTTTCT
>JAKTXQ010000526.1:0-10405 GCA_030582995.1 Candida maltosa
GGTGGATAGTCTGTATAACTTGATCTTTGCTGTATACAAATAAAAAAAATAGAATTTGCTTCTCCTCCTTATCAAAAGATTTTTTCTGCCTTTAATATTTTTTTTTTTTTTGCCCGCATTTTTTTTGTATCATCAATCCGATCCCACGGATTTATGTAAAAAAAAAAGAAACGTTGTCTATAAATATACTACATTTGTATCCAGTTTATAATCATTAAGTAAATACTCTTTTGCCGGAATCACTCTAATATCTTTAACCACTTTCGGTTCTTCCCCAGTTTTCTTAATCTCATCTTGGAAACTATATTCAAGGATCTTGTGTAACTTAGTCACTACATCATTCAACATCTCTGGAGTTATGCTATATCCATTATCGTAAAAATCATTAGCTATCAATGCGGTAAATAAATCTCCGCATCCATTAAAATTACAGTTGATTTGTTGGATAGGAACATAAAAAACCTTCCCTTGAGTTGATCCAACACAATACAACTCACCATCGATACTTACTGATGAAATCACAATATTTTCAACAGTATACATGCTGGAAAACTTCACAATTGCCTCTTTCACATCCGCCCAACTTTCAATCTTGACCCCACTCAATGTCTCAAATTCAAATTGATTCGGTGTCGTTAAAGATACCAACCCACAGGCGAATATGTCACGATATACCGGGATGACATTTTCCTGAACGTATAATCTCCCATTATCGCCCAACACCGGATCAACGATCCATCTCGGTTTTCTCTTCCCTTCATTTTCATCGTCTTGGTTGATGGCTTTGATGACTTCTTGTTTGACGATTTCCAATACGTCCGCATTAGGTGTATACCCCGTTAATATTATATCGTATGCATTATTAAAATCGAGGATTTTCTGTAATCCGTGAATGATATCCAATATGGATGTCGCTGTGGCTGCTTTCCCACTCATTGAACCGTACCCTGGATGATTTGAATAATTAGTTGTGTTTATGGCGTCAACATCCCAACCTGTGTATTGTAATGGAAATACCGTTGCTCTGTTCCCTACGTATCCATGAACGACATGTGACAGGATCGAGAGTAACGTCTTTGGTTTTAATGTTGTCATTCCCTGAATTGATAACGTTTTAAACTGTGACAAGAAAAACGTCTCAAAAAAAATAAAGATCTACAAACCAAAAAAAATTCTTCGTGTGATTTGCACTACCGTACATTTTCGTTACGGTGGTCTCAACTTTTTTTTTTTTTCGTTCTCTCTTTTTTTTTGGTTTTTGTTTTCAATTTTTTTGACAGAAAGGCAAATATCCATCAACAATGTCACTTAAAGATTCGGCCACAATTGATATAGGATACCCTATAATGGGTGTCAAATTCATTAATAACAAAACATTATTAGTTGCCGGTGGTGGTGGGGAAGGCAATAACGGGATCCCCAATAAAATCACCGTGATTAAATCAAACTTTAAAGTCAATGATTTGAAAAGAAGATTACAAAGATTTAGAGAAATCACGTTACCGGCAAACGAAGACTCACCGCAATGTTTAGACACGGCGAAATTGAGTGGGGAGAATGAGTTTAATGTCATTGTTGGATGTAATCAAAGTTCCCAATTGATTAAATCTATGAATATCAATAACAATATTAGAAAATATGAATATTCCAAAGAGGAACATTTAAGGTTTATTGATGCTGCTCAGTTTGAAGAGGAAATCAGTGGTGATGCCGATGATTATCCGAAAATTATCCGATTGAATCAAGATAACACCGTCGGGTGTTTTATGACTTCGACTGTTCCTTCATCTATTTATATTTTTAATCCCGATACTTTGGAATTGAAATATAAATTCACTCCGGCTGGTAATGTCGAGGTTAAGGATTTCACATTGAATGGTCAATCTTTATGTTATACTACTTCATCCGCGATTGAAATCATTTCCACAACCACAAACAGTCTGATTTTTACATCGAGTTCTATTCCATCATTAAATGAACAATTGAAAGGATATATATTATCCAAAGTGAAATATATCGATGAGAATAATTTATTAATTGCCGCAAGTGTTCGTGGCGGCAAGGGGGCAACGTTATTAAAAGTTAATATTCCAAATAAGAAAATCACTCAAGCCAAAATTATTTCTAAAAAATTTAATAATATAGTTGCGTTGGATTTAACCATCAATCAAGATTTGGTTGCAATTGCCGGGAACGATTTATCAATCACATTAATCAAATTATCTTCGTTTAAAGTTTTGAACACATTCACCAAATTGCATCCATTCGCAATCACTAGTGTTGCATTCAGTCCAAACGGTTTGAAATTGGCCAGTGGAAGTGCTGCCAATACTTTACACGTTTTCAAAATCCCAGCTAATTATAGTAAAGGAAAATCAATCATCGGTACCTTATTCCAATACTTGTTTACCATTATCTTGGTGGTTGCTTTGGGTATCGGTATTCAAAAACTTAATGAAACCGGACAATTGGATGATCTTTTACAAAATTCACAACAATATACCGAATTAGGTAAACATTATGCGGAAATAGGTAAACAATATGCTCAAGTAGGATATGAAGTTGCCGAAAAATACGGTAAGATTGGGTATGATTTGGCAGAAGAATATATTAGAATTTACGGGAATCAAGGAATCCAATTCATAAAAGATAAATTGAACAAAGATGAAACTGCCCAATCTACATTGAATGATATCGTTAGAGAAGTGACTAAGAATATCGATGATGAAATTACAAAATCTGATTTTGATTCAGATTCTTTTTTTGAAAATACCGAGAATTATATAACCACCGAAATTGAACACACAACAACTTTGTCAACTGAAGAAATCATCATTGATCAACCTCAAGAAATCGTCAACAATGATACTTCGATTGTTGATGAGGCTACTTTTGTTCATAAGGATTCTGTATTGCCGGAAAGTCTTGAAGCTATGATTGATAAACAAACAAAGTCTGAAACAACTACTGAACTCCCACATGTTGTTGATGTTCCTGAACCTGTTATTGCTGAAGAGGAAGCATCTACTTTGAGTATACCGGATCAAGAACCAGAAGAAGTTCCTGTTGTTGAAGAACCAATCGTTGAAGAACCTGTCGTTGAAGAACCAATCGTTGAAGAACCAATCGTTGAAGAACCAATCGTTGAAGAAGTTGTGGAACACGTCGAGGAAGTACCTGAACCAGTTGAAGAAGTCATTGAACAAGTACCTGAACCAGTTGAGGAAGTGATTGAAGATGTACCTGAACCAGTTGAAGAAGTCGTCGAAGAAGTTCCTGAGACTGAAGAAGTGATAGAAGAAATTGTGGAACATGTTGAAGAAGTAGAAGAAGAAACACCTGAAGTTGTTGAAGAAGTCGTGGAGCACGTTGAAGAAGTGGTTGAAGAAATCCCAGAAGAACATGAAGTTGTTGAAGAGATTGTTGAACATGTTGAAGAAGTTGAAGAAGTACCGGAAGAGATTCCTGAAGTTCCTGAAACAGTTGAACAAGTTCCAGAAGAAGTTATAGAGCATGTAGAAGAAGTTGTTGAAGAAGTACCAGAAGAAGTAATTTCTGAACCAGTTGAAGAAATTGTTGAAGAAGTAGTTCCTGAACCAGTTGAAGAAATTGTTGAAGTACCTGAAGAAATTGTCGAAGAAGTCATTGAAGACGAAATCCCTGAAGTTGCTCACAAAGAAACACAAGCAGAAGAAGTAGAAAAGGTTGAAGAACCTACAAAATCTGAAACCACTGCCGCTGCTGCTGAAGCTTCCAAAATCGTTGAAGATGAAAAAATCCAACAAGAAACTGATGAAGTTCCTGATGCTGAACCAACTCCAATAGCTGAAGAAGAGTCTGCTTCAAGTGAAGAATCTGTTGTCGCTGATGCCGAACCAACTCCAATCCCTGTTGCTGAACCTGAACCTGTTGAGAAGCAAGTTGAAGAACCAATTCAAGAACCTGTTCAAGAACCAATTCAAGAGCCTGTTGAAAAACCAATTCAAGAACCAGTTGAAGAACCAATTCAAGAACCAGTTGAAGAACCAATTGAAGAACCAGTCGAAAAACTTGTTCAAGAAAAATCCGAACCAATCGTTAAAGAAGAACCAGTACAATCAATTCTTGAAGAAATCATTCCTGAAGTGTCTTCTGAAACTGAAAAATCTACTCAATCTCCAAGTCCGTCTGCAGAAAAAGCTCCTGTAGAAGAAAGAGTCATCAAGGAAGATCCAACTAGTGAAACTTCTGCAATCCCATCTTCTTCTTCTTCCACAAAAACCGCGTCTGCACCAGCAAAAACCAAAAAAGTAGTAACTAGAAAAGTCACCAGAACAGTTAAAAAACCAAAAGCTACACACAATCCAGTTGAAAAAGATGAATTATAGTAGCTCTATATAACTTTAAACCGATTATAAAATATTTATACAACAACAAAGAATATACACCTTGTTTAAAAGTTTTTAGCACATTACCTTATCTATTTCGATGTTTGCTCTCTCTTTTTCGTAGAAATAAACCGAAAAACGAAAAAAAAAAAAAAAAAATTAAAAAAAAAAAAATTGATAAAATTTCAAAGACGAGTCTTATCCAACCATGAACGCCAATGATCTCAACAACATCACAGATCCTTCAGATTTTAAATCAACCAAGCTAAGAAAGTTATCAGAACTAGATATTTTGAAAAGATGTTTTATATGTAAAGATTTTTTGAAAGCTCCAGTAACAACATCATGTCATCACACGTATTGTTCACAATGTATACGCGAGCATCTCCTCAATAGCACCAATTGTCCAATATGTAAATGTGAAATATTTGAAAGTAATTTACGTGCCGATCCTTTGTTGGAAGAAATTGTGAGAACTTACAAGTTATTGCGTCCCCAATTATTGTCTTTATTGAAGAAAGAAGAACCACAACAAACGGACGAGATTATTGAACTCGATGACAAATCAAGTGATACTCCAGTCGTACATGAACATCTGGAAGGTGATAGTGTACGAGTTGAAACACCACCAGTGGTTTCCGAAGATAGCCAAACGGACGACGTGATTGAAATAAAGTCCGATGATGATCCAAATCTAGCGCAATGTCCTGTTTGTCAAGAGAAGATGAATATAGAAGTGTTGCAACGGAATCATATTGAAGATTGTCTAAGTGGGAAGAGGTCAAAACGAACAGCATCAGATATTTTGTATCCAAGGAAAAAACAAACAAGGCATAATGGGTCTATTACATCATTTTTCAGATCATCACCATCCAGCAACGAAAATGTGAGTACTCTGCCTCCCCCTCCTCCAGCATCACCATCGAAACCAGCACCCTCTCCACCGCCACCACCACAAGCACAACAACAAGTTATTGCGCCACCTAGATTACCCAAATTAGACTTCAATAGTTTAACCACACCCAAAGTAAAGGCGAAATTAAAAGAACTACATTTGTCAACACTGGGAACAAGACCGGAATTGGAAAGAAGGTATAATCAATATTTCGTGTTTGTTAATGCCAATATAGACAGCAGTCATCCAGTTAGTGGAGAAGTATTGCGAGATCGATTAAATAAATGGGAAAGAACATTTAAATTCCGAGCCAAAGATTCAATAGATTCTGATGCTGATTGGAAAAACCTTATAGCCAAAGCTAAACAGACGAAACAATGATATAGCATATATATTTTTTTAATGTATTTATCGAAATAATGTATATTTTGTATGGTTATCTTAATAAAGGATATTTTTACTCTTTTCGGTGGTACAAAACAAAAGCCTGTCGAAGAAAAATTAATTTAACGCAACTAACATTTGTGTCACAAGGCTGTAACAAAACAGCTCACCTTATTTTACTGTAGTATACGATGGGACGTGGTTTGATTGATAGCAAGTATTCCCGCGTCATTTTTTTATCTACTTCATTGTTTCGATAACCTTAATCTCGAAGATGGTTTTGGCAATTAAAGGATAAATAAATTCCGACCGGAAAAATCACAAAGCCACAATTACTAAAAGAGAAAATAATTTATTCGGTCTCGCTTGAGATTTTTATTCCCATCGATCTCATACATTAAAAAAAAAGAAAGCAAAGAAAAAAAATTTTATTTTTTAGCATAAATTAGATCAAACATCTGGGAACCACCACCACTTCCATTTCCTAAATTGATAAAGGGAATCCCATCCAAGTAAAATGTCAATGGATGATAACTCATATTTAACCACATATGAAGCAGCATTGGCGGTGGTCGCTACAGCGATGAAAAAAGCCCGTTTAAGGATCGATGTTTTAATCTTAAATTCAATCATCGGAGGTCTACTATTTTCAACAGGTGGTATGCTTCATATTTTATTTCGATCAGAATTCCCTGAAGTTTTTGAAACTAACCCCGGGGTCGTTTATATTCTTCAAGGGTTGGCGTATCCTATAGGTTTGTTCTATGTTGTTATACTAGGGGTCGATCTATTCAATTCAAATATACTTTTTTTCAGTACAGGGTTATGTCGAGGGGCTATATCAATTTTTGATCTACTAATTAGTTGGTTCGTTAGTTGGTGGTTTAATTTAGTAGGCACGATTTTCGTGTGTTACGTCATTTGTCATTATTCCGGAATAACCCAAACGGAACTGATGGTCACAGGGACAGTTGACATTACCATGCTTAAAGCTTCCCTGTCATTTATTGAAACATTCATCAAAGGGATTGCCGGGAACTTTTATGTTTGTATGGCGATTTTCTTACAACTCATGGCAAAACCACTTCATGTCAAGTTTTTAATGATGCTTTTGCCGATTTTCACATTCGTTAGTTTCGGGTTTACTCATAGTGTGGCGGATATGTTTATGCTTATAATGGGATTAATAAATGGTGCCCCAGTTACTGTGCGTGTGTTGGCTTGGAAAGTTTTCCTTCCTGCTGCTTTAGGTAACATTGTTGGAGGATCCTTTTTCGGGATTGTTATTACTTGGTATTTGCATATTTTCGTTATTGAAAGAGATAGAGAAGCATTGAACTTGCCAGAATACGAATTGAGAGATGAACAACCAGAACTTAATCAAGACTCAAGAGTTGTTAGAAAGAAAAAGACTAGGTTTGATGAAGACGTTGAAAAAATTGGCGGTGGTGGTGAAGATTATGACGACAAATCAGAAGAGACACAGAATCCAGAAGATTACGACCCTATCCCTATATACGATGAACAACTGATAGCATCGAGACTTATTTCTCGATCACGAACCAGATCAAGTGTATCTACCCAATCGGCCCAAACAAGATCGCCAAAAAATGTGTTCCCCGTGTATGGTATGGGTGAGCCATTGGAGCGTGAAAAGTCAATTGCAGGTCAATTGAGTAGAACAAAAAGTAATGCTAGTGCCGATGCTGAATATCTTGGAGCTCAACTTAAAAGAGTTCTTTCAAATAAAGCAAAAGTACTGGATCTAGAGTCTGGGAATCCGAGAATCATTACACCTCGGTCATCTTTTACAAGAAGAGTGTCTGGATCTTCAGATGTTTCATCCGCAAGACTGACTTCACAAATTAGTCCCTTGGCTAAAGAAGAACGAGATTTGGGAGACGGTAGTTTATCTCAAGAAAATTTAGATAGAATTCTGGAATAATAATAATAATAATATATAACGAATAGACGGTTAAGTGGATGTTTGTAGTGAACTCAAATAGTCAAGTGATAATGTGATTAGAAAATGTGCTAGTAAGAAAAAAAAATAGTGGGTGCAAAAAAAATAAATGGACTTTAAGAGAGTCGAACTCTTGACCTCTTGCTAACTTCTTGACTATGCAAGGCAAGCGCTCTACCAACTGAGCTAAAAGCCCAAGCCACTACGCCAGGTGAATGGTTTGTTGGATTTTGAGAGCCACTGGTTTAACACACCAAATGATTATTGCTATGTAATTACTATGTAGATGTGTTGAAACTCTTCTTATATTGTCTTTTAATATTCAAAAGAAAAACTAGACAATCCACATACAAATAAACAATTCTAAACAAATGTATACTCCACAAACAAACACTTCTAAACAAAAATATAATAAAAAGACCACCCTTCTCACAAAAAAACTTACAATTTTGGTTTATCCTTCAAGGAGTCAGCCAATCCAACAGCAATGTGTCTAGCAACAGTCATGGTTGAAATCATAGGATTAGCGCCACTTGCAGTTGGTAATACATTAGCATCAGCAACATAGACATTAGAACATTCAAATAATCTACCATTGGTGTCAACAGCACCATATCTTGGTCCTTTACCAGACATACGACAGGACGAAATTTGATGGGCGGAACCGTACGGGGCACCATAAGTGTCGAAAGGAATTTTGGCAACTTTGGTTCTCCAAGCAACATAATCTTGATCAGTAATGGATCTTTGATCTTTAGGTAATTCGGATTCAAAAATAGGTACCCAAGATTGAGGACTCAAAAGTCTCTTTGCACCTTCAATGTACAACATATCGGCGGTGACCAAGAACGCTTGCAAGAGAGCATTTTTATCGAAATTGTTAATGGTATAATCAACATATAATGCTTCTGGTTTTTTCGGATCGGCACTTACACTTCCACTGGTACTATCACGAGTAATGAGCAACATGGCAACCATATTGTTGTAACGTAACAAGTTTCTTCTAGCTTCATTACTTCCACTCCATGGCAAAAATGCAGCTTGAATAAATGGAGTATTCAAAATGGTTTCAATCCTGGCACCATGTGCTTTACCATCCAAGTCGGCAACTTGGGTAGAAACAGCGGTCATGATTGAATTGTGGAAATGATCAGCTTGAACTTCTCTACCAAAATCACCAAAGATGGTAGTCACCGGATGTAATGTCAAGTTTTTACCAATATTCTTGTTTTTGAATCCAGAGTTGGTCAAAACAGTAGGGGTGTTTAATGACCCGGCAGAAACAACATATTTCTTAGGACCAGTGATAGTGAATCTGACTCCAGTGGCCACATCTTCACACAAAACACCATGGGCAATACCTTTCTTGTTCAAGATTTGCACCACTCTGACCTGTTGCATAAATTTGGATCCGTGGGCAGCGGCATCTCTAAACCAATTGGCGACTGACCCTTGCTTGATACCATATTTACATCCTAAATGACAGAACCCACATGGATGATGAGGATGACCCCCACTATTCTGGGCAATTTCATTATGCGCATAACCCAACTTCTCAGATCCATCCATAAGAACTTGATTGGCAAGAGAGTGGGTGATTCCTTCAGTAGATGCACCCATTTGCTTCCACACGTAATCTTGAGCCTTATCATAGGATTCATTGGCAGCAAATTCAACACCATAGTTATCATACCATTCCTTACGAACTTTGAATGGGGTCTTGAGACATGCGGACCAATTGACAGTGGTACCTCCACCGAAATTGGCCCCAGCAAGGATAAACATTTGTTGGTTCAACGTGGCAACCGTACCCCCACCTTGGTATAATTCAGTGACACCATCCTGGTCATTGAAATTCAATTCCGATGCACTGAAATATTTACCTTTCTCCAACACCAAAGATTTATAACCTTCATTGGCCAAAGTATGGGCGACGACACCGGCACCAGCCCCGGATCCAATAATGAGAACATCAATGTCTGGCAAATACAATTCAGCGCCATCAATTTGAGGCTTCTCCAAGAATTCGTACCTGAATGGATCAATTTCTTGTGTATCATAAGCTTTTTCACGCAAATCTCTTCCTGGATAATGGGTAGCTTTCAAATGTAATTCACTGGCCAATCTAACGAATGCAACCAAAGTAAGAGATGAAACCAAACGAAACAATCTTCTCTTTGCCAGGAGAGGCGAGTCACGCCATGAGGCCAATAACTTTTCACGTTCCTTCAATGTCATTTCTTTAATTGGAGTCAACGAGTTGGTTAATGTTGGAGCCAAGATTCTTGAGTCCAAAGCGGTAGCTAAAACGATAAACATGTGAACGGCATCAGTGGTGTTGTTGTTGATTGTCGTGTAAAGAAAATCCCTAAACCCAGGAGTTTCAGAAGGTTTGGTGAATGTTTTGAGATACTCTTCATATTGATCTGCCGGGAAATCTATATCAATGGCATCTTTAATTTGGTCAACGGTGGTTTCATGAATGATACCATCACATAATAATATGAAAGTATCGATATGTTTGTAATCAACTTTATCAGGTAAGAAAGACATGGTGATGACTGTGCTTCGAATAAACTAAAGAAAAAAAAAAGAAAAAAAAATGTGGGGAAAACACTCGAAGCTAATCCATCTTTTTATATTATGTTCGCAATATAATCTTGTGAAAAACAGAAATCTCCAACAAACGGAAAAAAAAAAAAGAATCCGGAAAAAACTGAACCAAAAAAAATAAAAGTCCGTTTTTTGCATGAGACATTGTGTTGGATTTATTTTTTTTTTTTTTTTTGATTTACA